>JBAGKO010163292.1:0-20354 GCA_037177275.1 Acacia concinna | reverse complement strand
TGGGTAATTTTGACAGAAAAATATTATAAATAATGATATTTTTATCCACGAATTTTGTAATCCCAAGCTTAAAAATGCAAAACCGGGGGAGGTGGCATTGCATGAATCCCTCATTTGTGGTATTCATGATCCCTGACTCAACCCCAATCCATCGTATCAAACGTTGCAAATGGCCCAATCCCTGTCTCAATCCCTCTCCCTGCCCATCAGTCCCTCATACCAAACAAGGCCTTAGACTCAAAGATGTATCATTTTCTCCCTCTTAAAGGTGTCATCCTAGCCTCATAGAAGAGGTTTCTATTTTTATATATTACAAAATAGAATTTATTTACAAGAGGCCCTCGAGTCAATATGAGTTATAAATTAATAAGGGAGTACAATGAGAAACTAACCTAACATATATCTTATTTTCTCTAATTAAACTTCTTGCAAAGTTACCTAGAATACCCATGGTTAAAAAGAATTGGCTAAGCTTAATAAAATATTATAATTGTGAGTGGCTAGACTTGCCAAAACATCTTGGGAATCTCTATGGGATGAAAAGATCAACAAATTCAATACCTAGAGTCTCTCAGGCTTTAGACAATTAAATTATAACTTTTATGGATTCAAAAGTGATTGTAAATCATTTCGAGAGTTACTCGGAATAACCAGTTATGACATAAAGAAGTCCAAGAATAGTTGAAGAAAAGAAAATGAAGATATGAATTGAGACCTCAAAGATTACAAGCCTATGCTGTGAAGAAGAAATATGAAAAATTTTAATAGGAAGGAAACCTCAATTTATACATGTATCTAAAACTTGAACATACCTTTAGAGCTTGGATCTGGTAGACGGTGCCACTATTTATGTGGTCATCAAGAGAGAGGGAAGAGGACACGGTGGGGATGCAAGGGGAGGAGGGCTGCGGCAGACTAAGGTGGAGACTATTGGGGCGGCGACGTTTAGGTATAGCATCAGCCATGTATGAAAATTGAAGAGACGATAATGCAACGTACGTAACTAAGAGCAGTGAGTGACTTATGGGACAACCGTGTGACTTTGAGAGTTTCGGGTATTTTGTGCTCTTCACTAATAAAATAGGGTCCTTATATAGGTTAATGTTTAAATTTAGATAGTTTAAAATTGAATTAAAATCATCATTTTGAAATTAACTTTTTTGCGCGAAAGATCTAAATTATATTCATAATTTAATTTAAATATTCATTTACGTCCGGATAAAACCCTTTAAAATAAAAGCGGTGAAGATTCATTTGATTTTAGTTTAATTTATTCATTTCTTATTAATCTTCAATTCGAATTTTTCCCGTTAATGCATGACTTTTTATATTGTCATTTTTAGGATACGTTTGGTGGGAGGGAAATGGAGGGGAAGATAGAGAGTTTTACGAGTTGGATTTAAATAAAATTGGAAAAGTGATGTTATAAAAATTTTAATAAAGATAAGATGTAAAATAAAAGAATAAGAGAAAGTAATTAAAAACATTAGTTTTATATTAAACTCAACCAATAAAAATTTAGGAGAATGACAAAAGAACACCTCTTCAATCTCAAAATCGCAAATAAGTGATTTTTCATAAAATTGAGTAGTCAATTGCTACACATGTTTAGTTAATCCCATTACTCCCAATCTCTCATAGGCAATATGACTGTTTTGAAATTTTGAAACTCAAATGGTATTTATATGTCATTCTCCCTAAAAATTTCCACTCCCCTCATCTCCAAAAATTAAATCCTTCGTATTAAACATCCTGTTAAAGGTTGCTATCGAGTTTTAAAAAATCAAATCTAAATAAGCTGATTTTGAGCATGATCCATATAGCGATTTACGAATCATATTAATGAAGGACGAATGCGGTTTTCTTCTTCATTCGTCTTACGGTCTTACCTCTCCTTATTATCTCCATCTGTTTTATATTCTTTCTATTTTTGTTTGCTCCTTTCATTTTTCATTGGTTTCATGAAAGTTGTCGATTAATTAGTAATTCTTTTAAACTTGTGGGTTTGATTTTAGTTCTCTCTGACTAATATAGAAGTACCCGAAGAAAACATAAACACATCAGATCTTCAAGAAAAAAATAATATTCTTGGGGAAAAAAAAAGGCAAAAGATGATAGATCAACTGCCTATAGATATGTCGGTTTAATTTGTTAATTTTAATGTGAATTATTTCGCGGCCGATAGTCTCTAGAGTTGTGATTGGTGAAAACATATTATAATAGCACATACGTATAACCACCAGAACGAAGCCATGAGAAGAAGCCTCACAACCGTATTCCCAAGCCCCAACGATTATTAAATTGAACGCAACTTATAATTTTTATTTTATTTTACATGATTGGTTAAAAAAATGCCATTGGGTTCTCTAGGCGAGTCTACTCAAAAACACCAAAAGAATAGGAGAATAATAGAAATCCTTTTTGTCAAAAAAAATTATACAACTATAACCTCAGTTGTTGATTTGAGAAATTAAAGATACCCAAGTTAACCCCTCCTTATCTCCAGTCTTATAGATGGAGTGAATAGGAAAGGAAACTGACAATGACGAACCATACTCACTAAACAATATTCCAACTAATCAAGTTCGGATAGATATTAGAAGATATTACGCTCATTAAAATCACAATAAAAATATATTCATTCAAAGTTGTATTTACAATTTTTCCAAATAACATCGTATCAACTTGAGTACAATATATATCTACAGAAAAAAAAGAATATTAGCAAACAAAAATCTAATGACCGAATAACCCAATTGCAAACTAAAACATTGGGGGTTAGATTTTGGGTCATGGTTGAGAAATGAATGGATGTGTCAGAAGCTGAGACGCTGTCCACCTCTCACTTGAAACCTTCTTCATGCAGCACTCCATGAAGTTCTGAAACTCGTCGGACGCGCTCAACGGCAAGGTCAGTGGATCGTTGAAACAAATGGCACACATCAACTCAGCCCATTCGGGCCAGGTAGAAGAGAAAAATGACCCACATAGAGCTCGAATAGCGTGAGGCCAAAGCCCCATATATCAGCGGCATATCCGTTATAATTCCTGTCATTACTGTCTGGGTCGAACCGCTCCGGGCTCATGTACTCGCATGTACCGCTCCCGTTATTAATCTAACCCCATATATCAACGTCCTACACAAATTATTTTTCAAGGGATCACTCCAAAATCGTTGACCTTCACTTCCATATTCTGATTCACGAGGAGATTTGAGGGCTTGATGTCTCGGTGGACGATCTTGTTCTTGCGGAGATAGCTCAGCCCGGCCAGAACTCGACCTGCAACCGCTACTACTTGGGATTCAGAAAAGGCGCCTTTGTTCTTCAGCAATGTGTCTAACGTGCCCAGGTCCATGTACTCTAGTAAAATCCCTACGTCGCCGGAGGGCGCCTCGAAGGAACCATGGAACTGCACTACGTTTGTCGAGTTATTCATTGGAGAAGGTCTACCTCCCGTCGAGACCAGCCACAAAATCATCGGGTCAAAATGGGATTGTTGGAAATAATTAGTGGGTGTGTCATAAAGAAAAAGTCTAACGTTGTTTGGCAAACACTATGAGGGTTCAGGTAGAGAGTAATCTTGGACTATTAATTAAATTAGTTAAGAGGAGGAATAAACTCGCATAATGTTAAGTCACATGGAAACCTGTCAATTTTCCCTATATGCGAGTTAGAAGTGGACTGAGTGTAATTTTTAGAAACATCTAGAAAATATATTATGTGAATATATTTTAATAATTTTATTTTTATCATAGAAAATGATGTTGGACTCTTTAGTGTTATAAGACAATTATCAAATCTTCTTGATTACTTTTTTTGCTATCTTGATTAAAAAAATACATTTCACACTTCCCAACGTTTCATTTAAACTTTTGATGGATATTAAAAGCTTTAATAGTAAAACGTATGAACTTGATTTCATAATAATGCTAACTATTGTTATTCATTTCCCAACGTCTTTATATATGTTCACAACGGTTTTAGCTATTGATTTACATTCCCAACATCCAAATATTTTAGGCTATATGTGAGAAAAACATAAGAGAAAAAAGACACTTGGCTCTTGAATTCTAAGCACTCCTTCTCTAACATATTTTTATACATTATAAGTTAAATATCTTCCGTAGTTCTGCTTACCCTATTTTTATAGGAAGGATTCATTTAATCTAATCTTGGAGAGTGCCAAAACTTCTTTTGCCGGTAGTTACGAAATAGCTTTTAAGGACAGTGTCTTTGGACACGACTCAAATCAATTTTTTATTTATAAGTATTACTACTGCTGATTAGACTTGCACATGACTAGAAAGAGTTGGAAGGTCCACCAAGTTGCGTGACAATTCAGAAGCTACCGCCAACATGGATGACTTGATTAGAATCAAACCCATTAGGCTTTGAATTATAAATTATAAATATATAAAAAGTGAGGTGTGCCCTATTAATTAATTGGCTTGAGTTATTTTGATAGGAAAAAAAACAAATATTGTGAAAAACGATAAAATGGTGTAAATATGAGGCCCCTGTGACTAAAAGTCCAAGACCAGTGAAGGACAAAAAATGAAGATATGATTTGAGACCTCAAAGATTTAGAAACAAGCACAAGCCCGTGTGAAAGAAAATATGAAAAATTTTAATAGGAAGGCAACTTCAATCTATACTCAGTACTCATCTAAACTTTCAACAGTAGCTCAATATATACCCATATCTAAAATTTCAACAGTATTAAAAAGTTTAAAAGGTCAATGGTCTATTAATTAATATTATATTTTCAATCCCACAATCATAAACAATTATTACAGTTATATCATACCATGTTCTCATTATCACTCTATATATACTCCATTCGATTCTAATTATATGACCTAGTTGAAAATTTGATTTGATTCTAAATATAAGACTCGTATCCACATTGTCTCCTATATTTAACCACTTTTATTAAACTACCACTATCAATACTCCTTTAACTATAATTAGACACCACAATGATTCAAATATAATTGGAAGATTGAGTCATATTATAACAATTAACTAATTTAACTAATATCCTTTATCGTTCTAAAAAAAAGCAACTATGTCTTATAATTAAGACTAAATGGAGTATATTATAGTCACACGATGCGGTTCTTCATAAGTTCCCAAAGTCAAAAATAATAAAATCCATGGGTTGGCAAGACCGCAGGCAACTAATAACTATTGTCCAAGAAGGGATTTAGTTACCTCGAATACATGAGGTCTTTGAGTTAATCTGAGTTATAAATTAATAACTGGGTAAAGCAACAAAGCTAACATATATCTTATTTACTCTAATTAATCTTTTTGCAGCTCCTTGAAGAGCCTAAAATTCTCACTATTATATGAGTTCCCTAGAACTCCACAATTACGCATGGTAAAAAAGAATTGGCTAAGCTTAATAATAAAAAAACAACGAAGATACGAATTGAAACCCGAGAGATTCAGAAAGAAGTACTAAAAGAAAATATGAAAAAATTTAATAGGAAGGCAAGGTGAGGCTAAAAGAAAATATATAATATAATTTTAACAAACCTTTAGAGCGTGAATACAAGAAGTTCGCTTGTCGCGAACTTGGTAGACGGTACCGCTATTTCCATAGCCAAGTAGTAGAAGTTTTTGGAGGTCATCAAGAGAGAGGTCTCCCGCAGCGGAAGAGGACACGGTGGGGATTGCCATCGGGATACAAGGGGTGGGCTTCGACACACTAAGGCGGAGATTATTGGGGCGGCAACGTTTAGGTATAACCTCAGCCATGTATGAACGATGAATAGATGATAATGCAACTGTGACTTTGAGAGTTTGAGGTGTTTTGTTCCATTCACTACTGAAATGGGGTCCTTATATAGGTTACTTTTAAATTTAGATAGTTTAAAACTTAAATTAAAATCATCATTTTTTTTAATCAAACTTACGCCGTGGGGGAGAATTGGACTGGATAAACGGATGATATTTTCATTTCATATGTCATTTTAAATTATAATACTTGAATTATGTTGCATGAATTGAGAGGATTAATCACTTATTTATTCATTTACTTGTATAAAATAACCGTCATCTTTTTTTTTTTGACAGAAAAAAATAACGGTCGTCAGATTTTAATCGTACTTGAATTATTTTTTAAGGAGAATTTCAAAAAAAAGACATTGGAAATATGGAAAAGACAATTCAGTACAGCGAAATCTGAAAATCACAAATCAGTCTGTTTTGTACTTTTTTTGGGTAATTACTAAAATACCACTGAATATTTCACACCATCAACTTCGTAATTAACAACATGAGTTTCATATTTCATAACACCAGATACTACGTCTTTACAACTCACAGTGTAAACACGTAGTACCTAGTATTATTAATTTGGATACCCGTGTTGTGAATTATGAAACTGGTGTTGTGAAAAACTCAGTAACATTTTCGTAATTACCTAAAAAAAGTACAAAACAGAATGATTTAGGATTTTCAGATTTTGCTGTACTGAATTGTCTTTTCCCTATTTCACTTGTCTTTTTTTGGAATTTTCCCTATTTTATATTGCATGATTAATTTAAGTTCAATCGTATGCTTAGATTAAAAAAAAAAAAAAGCGTTTCTCTCTACCCTCCTGCACTCCCTGAACTCCTCCCCGCTGCTATGGTCCCCGTATATATATGTACGATAATTACCTATGCTAATGTTATTTCTAATTTAAAATGTTAATCTTACGTTTAGGTTTTTCGTTATGCAGCGACTTATGTGTTTAGAATTATCGGAAAATTAAAATTACACAGTGATTTGTATAGAGTAACGAATTTGATGCTTTTAAACAATAATCATTTTAAAAAATAATAAAAAAATAACATAACTTTATTAATGAATTTGAGGGTTTGAGATGAGCCCAAATCAACATCTTTATCCCCGTATGGATGTTTTCAGAAGTGTTTTTCCCATTTTCTCAGGGCCCTTTTTATTATTTTCTCCTCATAATCTTATAATTCAATTTTTTATTATCATAATCTCATATCTCTGTTAGATTAAAACAATAAATGGTTCACATTAAATTTTTTATAAAATTATCTCTATAAACAGAAATAAATAAATGTAAACTCTTAAGAAACTGTCATCCATGAAAAAAATTAATTTATAAAATATAATAAAAATAATAATAATTTTATAAAGTATTACATTTATTAAATCATCTATTCCTACCCTTAAAGGTAGAGATAAGAGTATAAGAACATAATAAGAAAAAAGGACAATAAGAATACCATATTCCGGGTAACCATCCCTTGTTACGATGGTACGGACTCCAAGTCTGATCCACGGTTTTGTGGGTTTTTGCATTTTACATTGGAGAAATACTTTAAGTACTCTCAGTGTACTAGCTCAAATCCACTCTGCCCAATTAAAATACGATACTCAGTAAACTTTTATCTTAGCTGGCATCTTATAATAATAACTGGAAGCTCAATTTACGTTCTTGAAAAAAAAAAATTAAACGAATGAGATTTTTTTGAAAAAAAAAATTAAACAACCGCAAATCAAATCAACATCTGGCATCCTATAATCCCAACGGGATTAAACCCCTATCCCTCTCCTCTGCACCTTGTCCTTGACGGCAATGACCCCAGGGACAAAATCTCGGCATCGTCTCCCTTGCGACTCCTCTAGTGGGCAGCCAAATACTTGGTTGGAACTGTTGTTTTTTGTGTTTTGTTGCTTCCAATCATCTTTTCTGTTCGTATGTTTGACATTTATTATTACATCAAGATATCTTGTTTATAGTTATGCTCCTCCCCTTAACCTTCTTTCATAAAAAAAAAGGGTGAATGGATCTAGAGATGAATTTGGGATATTTTATCTGGATTTTTTTATTATAGCGGTGCTCATCTCCCGAACCTTTTCCATATAGCGGTTTCCAACTTATTGATTGTAATTTTTATTAAAAAAATAGATTTGGATCTAGAGAAGAATTTAGGATATGCTAATTTGTTAGTAGTGTTGGGAGAGAACCCATCTCGTAGATATATATATATATGAAGAACAGTCTTGTCTCAAGTAATAACAATTTGCTTTCTTTTTTGTTTTTCTTGGGTTATGCGTATGTGTGATAAAGAAATAGTTTTTATTATCTTTGTTTATCACTTGGTTGTGGAAGAAATTGGCATATCCATTACAGATTTCTCTTCTTTCATTGAAATCATTGTTACATTATTTTGACTTGCTGGATGGTCTGTCTTGTTTTCAGGCAGCTGAAGTTTTTGAAGACTAGGAATTAGGGCTAGTATTGAAATGTAATATTAAAGCGTTGGGTGTGTTGGATTTCTTATATATTATAAAATCTCTTGAGAGTTTGTAGGATTTCTTATATATTATAAAATCTCTTTCCTCTCAAGTAGTAAAGAGACGTAAGGAACATGACAACAACTTTATATTATATACCACATAATTCGCAATATGGTATTAATTACATTGTAAATAGATAGTTTTGACAGTGGTAAATAGTTGCCTTCAAATTAAGGGACGGGGCGCTGAGATTTAAAAACCTATCCAAATTAAACTATCTTTTGGAATGAAAACGCTGAGAAAAGATTTAGTGTAACTTCAAAAGCAATATGTAATAAAAACATCCAACCTGCCGTCTATTAAAAAACGAAACAAAGCAAAAAGGAAAAATCCGTCATTGCTCAAGAGCGTCTTGTACATGTTTGCTTTGCTTTACTCAAAAGGCTTAAAGGCACACAATTACGTGCATGATCTCTCGTTCTCCTCACTAGCTGACTCAGCTTATTCCCTCTTCATATATGGAAGACGTGACCATAATCGAACTTGTATCAACGCTCAAAAAGTACATTGAAATTTTAGATGAGTATACATTGAGGTTGTCTAACATTTTAGTATGATGGTTGGCACTTCCTTCTTGAGGTTTGGTATTAAAGCGAGCATGGGTTTAAATCCCACCTCTATGGAAGGGTTTGATACGAACCTCCTTTAACATCATCCCGATGTTTGATATTAAAGCCATCACAGGTCTAAATCCAGCTTCTATTGAAGGGTTTGAGTACGAATCTCCTTTAAGAGGAGGAATTATATATCCCAGCTCTATAATGTCAATAACTATAAGACATACTATGAAATAAATTACCCCTCCAAAGAAAACTAACTTGCATAGATTAAAAAAAAAATCATTTAACTAGTAACAACAATCCTGCAAAGATTAAGAAGTTGAGACATAAATTTCATTTGCAAAGTTTATTAATAATAACAAAACATATCCAGAACAAGACATAGTCCCAAGTTGACATTTAGAGACAAAGTACACCAACGAAAAAAACTTCAAATGCTGATTGCATGAAACACACGTAACATAAGTGGTCATAGGCTCATCTGCACTACAGTTCTGCATCTGGTAGTAAGGCACTCTCTTGAACTAATCAGTTGTGGCTTTCCGTTTCTGTCCATGATCACCCCTGAACAGACCTTTCATTTTGATCTTCTCAGTTTCCTTCTTCCTTTCATCACTAGCCATGTCTTCTGTGCTCATGCTCACAATCTGTTTTGGCGCGAATTCTCCCAGCAGAACTCTTCTTCGAAAATCTGGATTCTTTGGATCTTGGAGGTTAAACACCAATGACCTGTACTTAATCTTAATACTTCGAGCCTCTTTATTGAAAGAACCCCATTTTTGAAATAATACAGACTCTACATCAACAGATATCCTTATAGGGTCACATGCTCTAACTCGATCCATGATTGCTTCTTCAGCCTCCCTTGAAACCGTAGACAGTGCTTGTTGAATACTTTCCCTTATTTTGTCTCGTGTTGCATCGTTAGTTTTTGTCACAATTTTCTGCTTAGAAGGACCAACGGCGCTTGAGGATGCCTTATCCAGTGTAGAAACGTTTTTGTAAATTGTGTCAACGCCATCAGAATCTGGTGCCTTAATATTTTCATTTCTTGAATTTGATATCCCATTCTTACATTTCTTCTCAACCCTTGAAACCTTGTGATAAACTTTTTGTTTCTTATCTTTTCTTATTTCGCACTTCCCTAAGAATCTCAATAATTTTAGCAAGTCCGTAGCAAAAGCCTGGATCTTTTTACTGGGATGCTTTGTAAGAACTCTCATGTCCTTGCCAATTTGGCTTGCTTCCAGAAATCCAAAATCTACAAGAAATATCTTGAGCAGGTTGAACGCGTTAAGGCATCGATTTTCTTCGTCTCGGTTGTCAGTTGAGGTTGCTGCTGCATCCGCTGCCTCCTTGATCTGTTCAAAAAGTCGCATGAATTGATTCTGGACTCTTTCCTGGAATTGTTTCTCCATCTTCAAATCCTAAAAGAGAACATTGCATAGAAGCTTGATTAATATGAATGTAAAATATTATATGGATATGTTCATCACTCCTATTTGTTCTAACGTTAGTAAGATGAAATTCTTTCATTAAACAAAGGTTTGGAATCTAAATATTTTTCTTGGCTTCAGTCAAGCTTTTATAGATGTTACCTTTTAAAGATATATGTGGCCATAACTTTGATATCTTTTTTACGGTTTTGATGTAATGGGCAATGAAATTATAAATTTCGATCAAACTTTTGTATTCATAATATATTAAAGGCCGATAAAAAATTTATAACATTGGCAATCGTAGCCCAATCCACACTCTTAGACTCAAGATCCCTATAAATTTCTCCCTCTAAAAGTAATAAATTATTATTCTCATGAGTCTCTAAGACTTCCCAGAACATCTTAGGAATCTGAATCTGGTGAAAAGATCAACAAATTCAAGAGTGTCTCAGGCTCCTTATACAATCTTTTAGGGAATTAATTATAATTTTTAACTATTCAAAAGTGTCTATAGGGTTCCGAGAGTTACTCAGAATAACCCATACAAGTCCAGTCGAAGGAAAAAAAATAAAGATATGCATTGAGACCTCAAAGATTACAAGCCTATGCGAACAAAAACAGTGAAAAAGTTTAATAGGAAGGCAACCTCAATCTATACATGTATCCAAAATATGAACATACCTTCAGAGATTGTATCTGGTAAGCGGTGCCAATCTTTCCGTGGTCATCAAGAGAGAGGTCTTCTGTTGTGGAAGAGGACACGGTCGGGATGCAAGGGGAGGAGGGCTTCGGCAGACTAAGGCGGAGATTATTGGGGCGGCGACGTTTAGGTACAACGTCAGCCATGTATGAAAATTGAAGAGACGATAGATAATGCAGCGTATGTAACTAAGGGCAGTGAGTGGGAGAACTGTGTGTCTTTGAGAGTTTCAGGTATTTCGTGCTCCTCA
The DNA here is from genome assembly GCA_037177275.1 of Acacia concinna. NCBI lineage: Eukaryota > Viridiplantae > Streptophyta > Magnoliopsida > Fabales > Fabaceae > Acacia > Acacia concinna. Next base: position 9,075 of record JBAGKO010163292.1, on the reverse strand, counting down.
CTACTGAAATGGGGTCCTTATATAGGTTACTGTTTAAATTTAGATGGTTTAAAAATTAAATTAAAATCAGGATTTTGAAATTAACTTTTTTGCCAGAATAAAATAACGGTCACCGAATTTTATATTTTATGCAAAAGATCTTAATTATATACGTAATTTAATTTAAATATTCATTTACATCTGGATAAAACCCTTCAAAACAATGACGGTGGAGATTCATTTTATTTAAACATCGAAAAAAGATTAATTTTATCTTAGTTTAATTTATCCATTTCGTATTAATCTTCAATTTGAATTTTTCCAATTAACGCGTGACATCTTTTATTGTTATTTTTTTGGATGTGTTTGGTGGGAGGGAAATGCAGGGGAAGGTAGAGAGTTTTATGAGTCGGTGGATTCAAAGAAAATTGGAAAAGTGATGTTACAAAAATTGTAATGAAGATAAGATGTAAAATAAAAGAATAAGAGAAATTAATTAAAAACATTCTCACTTCTCTAACTTTTATATTAAACTCAACCAATAAAAATTTGGGAGAATGATAAAAAAATACCTCTTCAATTTTAAAATCTCAAATAAATAATTTTCCATGAATTTGAGATGGCAATTGCTATAAAAGTTTAGTTAATCTTATTACTCTTTTAGGCAACCTGACTGAGTTGAGATTTTTATATTTAAATGGTATTTATATATCATTCTCCCCAAAAATTTCCACTCCCCTCATCTCCAAAAATTAGATCCCTCATACCCAACATCCTCTTAACGGTTGTTATTGTGTTTTAAAAATGAAATCTAAATAAGCTGATTTTGAGCATGATCCATATAGCGATTTACGAATCAAATTAATGAAGGATGACTGTGGTTTTCTTCTTCATTCGTATTACAGTCTTACCTCTCCTTATCATCTCCATCTGTATTATATTCTTTTTATTTTTGTTTGCTCCATTCATTTTTCATTGATTTCATGAAAGTTGTCGATTAATTAGTAATTCTTTTAAACTTGTGGGTTTGATTGTAGTTTTCTCTTACTAATAGAAGTAACCGAAGAAAACATAAACACATCAAATCCCCAAGAAAAAAATAATATTCTTGTTAAAAAATGGCAAAAGAAGACAGATCAACTGCTTATAGATATGTTGGTTTAATTTGTTAATTTTAATGAGAATTATTTCGCGGCCGATAGTCTCTGGAGTCGTAATGCGTGAAAGCATATTATAATAGCGCAAACGTATAACCTATTAGATGTAGTTAAGCCAAAATTAAGCTTAGTTAGTGACTCACTTTTCTGTTATAACAAATTGTTGCCAGCTGAAATCATATATCCAACTCAGGTGTCCAGTGATACTTGACTTCTGACTGTAATTGTGTGGCTATAAATACATTGAGCCAATACATTCTTTGTATGAAAAGCTTCATTCAATAAAATCATTTAAGCGGATAAACATTTCTTCTACTTTTGTACCTCTCCCTCCCTCCCTCCCTCCCTCACTCACCTCTTGCTTCTTCCGCCATACATGTTGCCATTCACCTTTGTCTTCAATGTTTCTCTGATTATTATTTTGTCTGAATGTTGAAATGGTATCAAAGCTTTCAGGTCGGTCAATATGACGGAAGCTTTCGAATTTTTTGTTTTAAAAAAATCATAGATTAAAAATTTAAATCTGGACCGTTCAGATTAAAATCTAAATGGTTGAGATTTCATTATAGTGATAAAAAATTAGTTGCTTGTTATTGTGATGAGTACTGAATGCAGATCCACTAGTTATAGCTTTGTTGGTTTGTTCATTTTAATTGGAATTATTTAGCTGCTAATATTCCAGAACAAATCCATTAGAAGACAATTCACAAACGTATCCCAACGATTCTTATAAAGAGAATACAACTTATATTGATTTATTTATTTATTTTATAGTATTGGTTTAAAAAAAATGTCATTGCGTTCTCTTAGCGAGTCCACTGATAAAAAAAATTGATGGAAGTTAAAGAAAGAAGGGCAAAAAGGTCTGGTACAATTTATTTCCACTCAGATTTGTGAGGTTGTGTGTATTATTTTTAAATTATTTTTTTCAGCAATTAAGAGTAGGGTTCAAATTAATTGCATTCTCGTGAAGTAATTGTATTGTTGGATGAGAATAGAGCTAGTTAATTATACAATTATTTGACTATTTGACCCGTATGGATTATTCGTACTTAAAATTCTTAATTATAAGGTATAGTTGATTTTGTTTTAGAGAAGTTAAATAACCAAAATAAAACTTTTAATCATATTACATGTTACGTTTTATTATAGTATATATTAGTTCATAAGTCGAACAAAATAATTTAAAAAAAACTATAAATTTTAATATTTAAAATAATGTAACTAGCTTTTTTAAAATTCTTTAAAAAAATTAAGGGACTCTTATAATTAGCACTGGAGTACAACTTTGTTAATGTGAGAAATAGACGGAAGTTAACCCCCCCTATCTCAAGGGGAGAGAGTTGGCCTGTTTGGTATGATAGATTTGAAGGGGAAGAAAGGGGAGAGAATTTTTATAAGTTTGAATTTTAAAAAATTAGAAAGTGAAGTTAAAAGTTTTTAATTATTTTTTTATACTTTTATATGTTACATTTTCTTTTTATTAAGATTTTATAACCCCAATTCTTCAATTTTTTTTAATGCAACTCATAAAATTTTTATTTCTCCTCCCCTCCCCTCCCCTCGTATCAAACAGCTCCTTAAGCACCCTCTCTCTTTCATTTCTTAGATGGGGTGAACAACGGAAAAGAATAACAAGCCATACTCGTAAAGAGATATCAACGATTCAGTGAGCAAAGAGAATGAGAGAATAACGTGACTAAGTGAGTGGCATAATCTTCGATATTCTCCAACAGTATGGCACTGCAGTATTTAGAGGGGGAATGATACATCTCAGGTCTATGACTGTAAGACATGCTAAGAAATATATTACCCCTCCAAAAATAACTAACTTACATAGATTAAGAAAATTGTTTAACAAATAACAATGAATCTACATATATTAATAAGATGTGATGTATCTTTCATTTGCAAGATTAACATATACAGGTTTCCTCTCAAAATTTACAAGTAATAACAAAGAGTATCCGGAACAATACATAGTCCTATGTTGACATTTAGAGACAACGTACACTAACTAACAAAATTTTCAATGATAATTGCACGAAACATATAACATGAGTGGTTATAGGTTCATCAACACTATGTATCAATTGTGGCTTTTTTTGTAACATCCCACTTTTTATACCCTTTTCTGTGCCTTAATGTGGCTGTTGGAACCACTATTACTGTTATGTGCTAGCCAAATAGCGGGTACCATTTTTCCATTTCTCATCATAAAACATGTCAAATAATTTACATAGTAACATACATACTAGAATCCAGTGTATCAATCTAATAACATATATATATACAACCCATAAATAACAACAGGAAGCCTAACAAAAATATTCTCGGTCCTTGCCCTTGCTTCTTGATTCTTCACCTGTATTGTAGGAAGGGTCAGGTTTCTTGGGAAACCTCAATAGCATAATCTAAAACCACTAATAATATAATGCAATGCATGTCATGCTATCATGTAATGCACGTACTACTCCTTTAATGCCCTCTCTCTTGGCACTTACCGTGTAATGAGCATGCACATGACTACCTCTATCACAAAGCCAATGCATATAAATAGAGAGTTATACCAAATACATATCATGATAGCTCAAATCACACTACAGTAAACAAGCATACAACACAACAATAGACAGGCAAGCATTATAAGTTAAGGTTTAGAGACTCTCGCTACTGTATACTCCTACACCATGCAAGTGTCTATCCCTGTCTCTAGATATACGTGTCTGATCCTCCATTGTCGGGCTACTGGATCACTAGGTCACTCCTCTGTAATGCCTATACAGATCACAGTGTAGAGGCGTTGTTGTATGCTACTTGTGATGTACCATACACCCATCCTTCCTTGACCCCTAGGACCCTGGTTCCCTACTACCTGGACTGGGTCCTTCCCCTTCTTATACCATACCTATCATCTATCTGCATCCCTCTGCTGACCACCCTGTGCAGCTTGAGTCCTTTGCTGCAAGTTCATCCCCACTGCCCTGGCCAGGACAGTTAGGGAGCATATCCCCTTATATGTGCCTACTGGACCTCCCGATAGGGCAGCACCTCCCCCTAAGAAATGCTATCTTAGTCTAGGACTATTGATAGCACTTCCCCCTAGGAAAGGCTATCGTAGTCTGGGACAGTCAGATATCACCTCCTCCTATGAAAGGCTATCCTTATCCAGAACAATTGGGCAAGCATAGATAATGAACCTAATGGGAGGTTATGTCCAACTATCTAGGCCAAAACAGGCCTTCTTAAAGGGGAAGGAAACTGATCAAGTAAGTCATCAATCCTGGGTAGCGGATATTTGTTCTTTATTGTCACCTTGTTCAGCTCATGGAAGTCTATGCACAATCTGAGACTGCTGTCCTTCTTCTTCACGAACAATACTGGAGCACCCCAGGGTGGCACATTAGGTCTGATAAAGCCTTTCTCTAATAGCTCCTTTATATGCTTCTTTAGTTCTGCCATTTCATTGGGAGCCATTTTGTATGGAGCTTTTGAGATCGGCTGTGCCCTTGGTACTAGATCAATGGCGAATTCCACTTCATTCTCTGGTGGCAATCCACTGATCTCATCCGAAAAGACTTCTGGATACTTATTGAACACTGGGATCTACTCAATCCTTGTGTCTACTTCTGCCTGTACTAAAAAAAAATACTAAGTAGCCTTGACATCCCTGCTTTAGGCTCTTCTTCGCCTGAGCTTATACAAGATACTATTAGAGTTAATGATTACCTTGTTTCAGCATTGTTTGATTTAGGTGATAGCCATTCATTCATAGCATATGAGTATGTGGGGTGATTGGGTCTTACTGTCGATACTTTGCCATATGACCTAGTAGTGTCCACTCCCACAGGTGTTAGAGTACGCACCTTTAGTGTTTGTTTGAGCTACATTGTTTAGTATGTGCATTGTTGTACTGTTCTTGACCTGATTTGCATGCCTTTACATGATATTGACGTGATTATTGGTTTGAATTGGTTATTATCTAACACTGTGCCCCTCGATTATAAGAATAAGCCCTTAAAATAAATTTTACCCTCGAAATTTAATACACACCTCAAGAGAAAAGCTCTGGGTAGCTTGTTCTCATTTTGTCTTCCATTTCCCATGTTGCTCCTTCTTGTGAAGCGTTCCTCCGAATCACTTTGACTAGTGGAACATTTTGTTCCTCAATTGCTTTAGTTTCTAGTCCATGATTTGCACCGGCCTCATCTCAAAAGATAGGTCTTCTTGTATCTCTACATCATCGTACAGGATGATATGAGAGGGATATGGTTGGTATTTCCTGAGTTGGGAAATATTGTTCACACCGCAAGTGCACGTGTTGCGCCAAGTAATAAAGTGATAAGTAAAGTATCGTTCCCACAAGGATTTGGTTCCAAAACTCGGTTAAGTGTTGATTATTACACTTTCGCCTAACTCGAGTGATTCAAATATCAAGGTGAAGGGTAACCATGAAACAAACCTAAACTAAACTAGAAATTAATATAAACATGTGATTCTTTGACTTGAAGGACAAAATGGAACCTAGGATTATTTATCGCCCTTGTATTTCAAAAGTACTCAATCAAATCCCCATAATATTTGCTTCGTAATGAGGGATTATGTTAGCCAATGATACTAATTACCTATAAGTGCTTTCTCAAGTCTCCAAATAGGTTTTTAGTTCAATTAATTCCTTAATCTCTTAATTAATTAATTAAACCCCCAATTTCATTTCAAATCCTATATGACTATGTGAGGTTAATGAGTATATCTCTATCTCATTAACAAAACCATCCATTCAACTCACAAACTTCAAGTTCTCACATGATTAAACTCAAGTTCTACACTCAACTTAGCTCTTTCAAGCATCAATCAAGTGAACCTAACAATCTCATTGGTGGCTAATCAACAAGAGGCATTAAGAATAAAGTAAAATCAGCATAATCCCATCATTAATCACAATATAAAGGGGAAATGAGTACTTAATACATACAAGGGCTCAAAATAATCCTAAAGTCAAAGCTTTAGTTACACATGCTCATAAACCCATGAGAAATAAGGAAGAACCAGAAAAATAGAGCATCAGCAAAAATGACAGTAAAAGAGAAGAAGAATAAGAGGAAAAACCAAGAGGAGAAGCTCAAATTTCTTCAAATCTTTATTTTCTAGATCAATCTCCACCTCAATCTTCAAACCCTAATAGCCACCACATCCAAAATGAGCCTCCAAGTCCAAGAATGAGGGTTTATAGGTCACAATGATATTGTGTTGTGAAAACGTGCAACTTCAGTAAATAAGTTTTTTGACTGTAGCCAAGAATTTTAACTAGAATTCTTGGCCGCAGCCAAAAAGTTTATACTTTAATATTTCAAAATTGATTTTTTTCTGCTTCTTTTATCATCTTTCTATGCTTTTCTACTCCTTATACTTTGGTTTGATCTTGAGAAATGCTTCATGCATGGCTCCAAAAAATGATCCTAACACACAAGAATCTTTATTAAAAAAAGTGTTAGATATGATCAAAATAACAACAACACTTTTGATCTTTTTTTTTCCAATTATCAGCTGTATACAATTTTCTTACATATGTATCCCAAAATGTGTATCCATTTACCAAAAAGTACAAGAATATATAGGTAAATGTGCCAAAATAACATGAATTTCATGAGGTTAACAATCCATCACCATCTTTAGAAGAAATTTCATACCTACCAAAACCTATAAGAAGAGTGTTAAATCTTATTTTGGAATTGTAATCCATCACAAGATTTTATAAGGCGTTACTTCACAATTGTGGAGATAACTCGCAACAAATTTTATCATCTAATAAATTTGATTAGACTTGGAACAACAAGGAAACCTTTGGAACCAAGTGCAGAGTGTAAAGAAGATATTGGAGATGATGAAGACTTTATGTATAATGTTTCAAAAATAAGGGCTCAAGATCATTATATGATGTTCCAAGAAATGAATAAAGTAGCCATATCTAATGAAGATATATCATAAAACTATTATCAAGGACCAACGACTTTAATCTACTTATCAAGAAGAACTTCGAGGAATCCTCATTATTTTAATCAGTTTTATGACAAATTGAAAATGAATAAATTTGACAATCTAGAAGGAACAAAAAGAAGAATATGCCAAATCTTATTTGAATATGCAGTGCACAAGTGTAAATGCTGTGAAGAAGAAAATCCTATCAACAAAGACTTTGAAGATCTTGTAATTGATATGAGCATCATCTAAGAAGACATATCAACAATCAACGGCCTATGAGGTATTGCTAATAGTTGCTGACAATCACGGACAAAAGAAGACAAGGAAAGAAAAGCAAGAAAGAAGACATAAAGATGAATATGATATAATATACTATAAATAGGCATGTAGAAATTTCAAAAAGTCTATGCAAATAGTCAAAAAGCCTAAAAATAGGAAGAATCTCATAGATATGCAACACATAATAAAAGAGAAGGTTATGCCCTTTCTATATAAAGCCCTGTAATTTGTGAAATAAAAGAGAAGTGTTTGATTCTCATATTGCTTACATTGTGAATCATACGCCCTTTGCAACCTTCAATAAAGATCTTATTCCCAATAGCCTCTTATTCTCAAATTTTAAACTTTTAGAATTTACAAATAATTGGAAAAGCGTTTTAAGATATGTGTAACTAAACCTCTTATAGGAATCATGGTGGCTTGGTAATATTATTTTGTCCAAAAAAGCAATGGTCCCATAGGGAATTACTTGCTATATGTTCATAAAGATATAAACTTAGTTACGCCTCTAATAGGAAATGAAGGAAGGCTGTGCTGAGGTGGTTTGAAGGGGAAAGGTCTGAGCCCCAGATGGGAGGCTCTATAATAGTATTTCTATATGAAAGAGGATAAGGGTCCTTCCATAATCTGGATCATCTCCACCCTTGTTTTCTTAGGTGGAGATGGAGATAGTACCTACAATATAACCAAGTAAATGAAGAAAAAACTTGTATGTTTTCTCCATTTATATTGGTGGAGATGGAGATAGTACATACAAGGTAACCAAAGTATATTGGATAAATATGTGCTTACTAAAGCAATTAGGGTGTTATACAAATGTTAATATTGAAGATTTGTTAAGAATATATACTACCTCCAACCTTAAATATAATATAAAGTTGACTTTTTTAAAGTAATTAAAGACACTAAATAAATTATTTAATCACATTATATGCAATGTAAAATTATATTATATATTAGTTTATAAGTTATACAGAATAGTTTAGAAAAAAATGATAAATATAAATACTTTAAGTAATTTATTTAACTATTTTTAGAATCGAAATGAGTATTTCAAAATATATGGTAAAATTACGAAGGTGTGAAATTAATAATAGACAAAGAACAACAAAAAATGAATTAGCTTATGATATAAGGGGGAAAAAAAGGAATTAGCTTATGGTGTTAAAAAAAACAAAAAATAACCAACGGCTTCTAGGCCGTATAGTGTATTAAGGGGCAGATTTGATAAAGAATTATTTCGCCAGGGGCGCCCAACATAATTAACTATTTTGTGGTGCAAAAATAGCAATGAACAATTTTTTTTGGGCAAAAATGGAAAGACTGTTAAATACACTTAACAGTCGTTAAGTGTGGTTTCCACTGCCTATTATTTTAATATATTTTTAAAAGGTTAAAGTGTACATTTAACAACGAACTATTTTTTTCGAGGCACCAAGGACAATTATTTGTCGTAAGATCATTTAGACAAATATGAGCATTTATATAAGATCATTTATATTAACGCCTTAATTTATTCCTTTTATAAAATCATTTAGAAGATAAATATGAATGTTTACAATATAACTAAAGGGATTTAAAAGAATAAAGGAAGTTAAAATTTTTTGGACATTCACATATTTGTCTTGTAAATGACCATATTTATCTTTTAATTGACAAAACTTGATTTTATTTTGAC
>JBAGKO010163245.1:0-20362 GCA_037177275.1 Acacia concinna | reverse complement strand
AATAAGGTATATCATCCATTTAGAACATTCATAAATCCTTAAATTGACTTGCTGGAATTTTTCACTGATTCTAACCCTAAATTTCAAAAATCATATAATATATTCTAGACATCCATTTACTATTATCTTGGACTCATTTTAAACCTTAGGATGTCTACTATTTACCCACCAAATTTCATAAGAAACTAAAATGGTTTTCCTTGGTAAAACATTACACAAAATCTTACTGCCAGAATTTTTCCCTATCAAAGTCATGCGAATTGAAAAATTCATAATTAAATCTAAAAAATCTAAATGACCTGGTTACAAACCCATTATGCAATTTCATATGTCTACCTATCCTCTTAAAATTTCACGGCCATCCAGAGTCATTTGAATAATTTTTGAAAAGTTTATTTTCAGCAGTCAGAATCCACTTTCCAAAATTATACCTTATTTTCATAAAATCATAACTCCTAATCCCTATATCCAAAATGCATAAAATAGGACTCATTTAAAATATTATTAAGTCCTCTATCTTACTTCCAAATTTTAGGGGAAATGGTGATCATTTTCCTTGTCAAATGTTTACACAAAACAAAACAATTTTCTTGAACCCAAAACATAAACTCCAGGCTGCACCATTATCTTTGTTTCGTTTTCTTCCATTCAAAATAGTACAACACCGAAGACACACATATATGCACATTTGGTTTTCAGGTTTTCTTTCTAGACCCATTATCTCTGCTTTTCAACATGTAAACAGAACCAAAATATTCATGCATATATATCCATGGTCTCTATTTTTCTTTCACTCCAAATCAGAACCCATAGTTCATTTTAATCCTACATGCATTTCAGTTCTCACCCTCAAGAACACTACATGCAAATCTGGGATGGAATCGATGAACTAAAGGTGGAAGAGAACTTTGGACTCACCGTGATCCTTCTCTTCTATTCCCTCTCTCTTCTTCAGTTTGAAACTACTGCACTCTGTTATGTGATTCGCTGAAACCGAAGGGAAATAGGTATGATGAACTACAGCTCTCTTCTCTTCGTCAAAATAGTAGAGTGGAAGATGAAGAATACCGAATGGAATGCAGTCTCTCTATTCTCTCTATTCACCCTTCTCTTGCCCATAGAAATGAAATGAATAAATGTCGTGGAAATGGATGAATGAAAGTTGGGAATGAAACTGAAGCTTTTAATCTTGTGTTCTGTTTCTCTCAACCGAAGGAAAATGAATGAAAGGAAATGAATGGTTGCAGCTGTTTCTCTATTCCTTCAGCAATTGCAATAAAGGAAAAGAATACCAATGCTCCTCTCTCTCTCCTTATTCCGTGAAAAACAAAAGCAGACTTGGTCAAATACATGTGTTGACCAAATGCATTGCTTTTCCTCTTGTCTCCCACATAAATAATAATAATATATAATTCATTTGCTTTCAATCTTCTCTCTTTGAACACATGGAACTTGAAGGGAAAATGAGAAATAATGGGTGTTAACATATGGGGCTAAAATTGTGACCTACCAGATAAATTTTTAGTAAAGCCGGTATATCGACTGTCTCTAAAAATTCTAATTTGACTATCATTAGTCTTTAAATAATCTAAGAGTTCTCCCCAAATTTTATTAATCATTATTTCCAACGTTTACTATTTTTTTTCTAGGATTTCTTTGAATGTGAGCTCTTACCGATAAAATTTCGAATAGAAAATCCTAGAAATTATTCTTCATAAATTACCCCAAAAATGCACATAAAATAATAAGATCTTTAATCTTATTATAACTTAAACAGTTTCCCCAGAAATTGGGATATTACAGACAGAGAGTGAGTGGAAGTTAGATTTGAAAACTCATATATGCATTTGCTTGACAAGAATAGATTGAGGGAAAGAGCTAGGTGGCTGTGGTGAAGTGACAGTAAAGATGTGACGGTGGTGCAGAGGAGTTTTGGGTGTTGATAGTGGTTGTTCAAAGCTAGAGAATGGTGGTGAAGGTGTGACAGTGGTGCAGAGGAGTTCTGGATCCGCTGTATCTCTAAGAATAGCCTTAACCACTGGCCAATCGTGAAAGCGACCCTGAGAGTATATGTTAGTCTAATCAGCCAGTTAGATGATTTTCTCTGTCCAGAGGACTATAGGGATGACCATAGGAACCGCGATAAGGACAAGAAGAGGAAGAGCAGTGGTTCTAACATAAAGGGGAAATGAGGAGAAGAGTCTGGCGGTAGGAGATTCGACACTAATAGACCCAAGATGAGCTACCAGAGGTGCAACCGAGATCATGGGATAGGCAATGCATGATGGGCGAGAATGTGTGCTTCAAGTGCGGCAAGCTGGGACATTTTGCTCGGGAGTTTCCATAAAGCACTGACCATTTGAGACCCCAGGCATAGGGAAGAGCTTTTGCCCTTACGCAAGAGGAAGCGTATAAGCAGCTTGAACTTGTACAAGGTACAAAGAGTAATTACCTTGTTACAGTTTAGTAGGCTCAGGCGCTAGCCATTCATAGAGTATGAATGTGTGGGGTGATTGGGTCTCACTGTTAATGCTTTGTCATGGGATTAGTATTGTTCACTCCCACTGGTATTAGAGGTTGCACCACTAGAGTATATTTGAGTTATATTGTCTGGTATGCGCATTGTTGCCCTGTTCTAGACCTGATTGGCATGCCTTTATATGATAGTGATATGATGATTGGCCTAAATTAGTTGTCAATAAACGCCATACTCCTCGATGGTAAGAGTAAGAGTTTATTACTTCCTCTTAGAAAGTCGGTCCCTAGCATTGATATACAGCTGAAGAGTATTAAGGCTACTTAAGTTTTCTCAGTATAAGTAAAGGCTGATGAAGGGATTGAGAGAATCCTGATAGTCAACAAGTTTCATAAGTCTTTACAGGGGATCAATGGATTGCCACTAGAGAGAGAGGTGGATAGAACTATTAATCTAGTGCTAGGAGCGTAATAGGTCTCAAAAGCTCCTTATAAAATGACTTCCAATGAGATGGCTAAGCCAGAGGGATAGATAAAGGAGCTAGTAGAGAAAGGTTTAGTAAACTCGGAGGGGTGTTTTAGTACCAATTAAAAGAGAGAAAGGTAACCGCCTTAGGTTGTGAATAGACTTTCATGAACTAGTTAGAGTGATAGTAAGGATAAATATCCGCTCCCTAGAGTTGATGACTTGTAGATCAGAGTAGCATAGTAGAAGCGTGATTGGTGCTATTAGAGTTTAAAGAATGAGTAAGAACAGGTTATCATTAGTGAAAAGGGAAGCGGAAGATGTCTTGAAAATCGCATATAGGACCCAAACAAGCCCAAAGTAGTGATGCAGGCCGCATCCTTAACCATTAGAGAGCAGGAAATTGTTAAGTGATGCCAGAGGTTAGATCCTATCAGTTAGATGCAATTACAAGTAAGAATGGACGGGATGTCTATAAAAACATACCACTGTTAGGGAAGAGTATAAGACAAAGTGAGAGGCTCTTGGTTGTAACCTTTTAGGTTAGGTGAGGATTTAACCAAATTTGGTAAAGTGCATTTAATGTTTCTGACACATTCGGCTCACTGATTGATTTGTGCTTGAACCTCCTTGAAATGAATTATAACCTATTCTCATACACTATATAGATCATTAGCAAAGGTTAGTACCAATTAGGTATCAATAAAATTGAATGTTAAATTATTGAAACGTTTACGCTACTATGCTTTGTTTTTCTGGAAATTTGACATTTGAAATATCCTTGAGGTTTGAAGTCATCCTCGAGGTAATTCTTTAGAAATCAGTAGGCTTGAGGATTTACTTAGAAATTAACACATGAAGTTTTACAAGAGTGTATTTTCAAGAATCTTCTAAGTTAAAATTACATTGAGGATGTGAATTACCCTTGAGATTGCAAGCATATCTAGATGGTACCCTTGAGGAGTAAATCTTACCTCAAGGTTATTCTTTGGAAATCATAGTTCATGGTATGCTTGCACCCTTGAGGCTAAAATCAATCCTTGAGGATTCAGGTTTTTAGATAAAGAGTAATTTAGAGCATAGGTAAGAAATACTTATCTCCCTTAAGGTCAATGAGTACCCTCAAGGATTGGCTTACTTGCAAGGTTTTAAAATAGACAACCAGGTTTTGAAATTTCCTTTCAAGGTTGCCAGAAACTGTCCTAGCGTCAAGGCTAGAGTTCACCCTCAAGGCTCCTCTTATTTTTCAAAACAGTAAGGTTCAGCCTTACACTAATAGCAAGGTTATGTCCTAACCTTGCCGTTGTGGAAGGGACCCGTGTCCTCGAGGCTAGGACTTACCCTTGAGGGTGGAGTCTTCTCCTGACAAAGGCAAGGTTATGGTCTACCCTTGCTGTTATAGCAACATTCTTCACAAACCTTGTTGTTGTGACCAAGGACCAATTTCCTTGAGTTGCTCTGCACCCTCAAGGCTGGGGTCACAACCTGCCAACAGTAAGGTTTTAGTCCAGCCTTGCACCTACTGCAATGTTGGAGCCAAACCTGGCTGTTATGGAAGGGAGCCTTTTCCTCGAGGCTGGCCTTCACCCTCAAGGCTATGGCTCCTTTCAATCAACCAGTAAGGTTTTGGTCTAGCTTTATACCCACTGCAAGGCTGAGGCTCCTTCTTGCCAACTTCCAAGGTTTTCTCTAAAACCTCGTTGTTACAGCAAAGCTTGCCACAAACCTTGCCGTTATGGCAAGGTTGGCTGCGCTCGAGGATCCTTTGTGCTCTCGAGGCTGGAAAACTAGCAACCCTTCTATTTTATTACTAAATCATTTCCTTTCTTTCCTTCTAAATGGATATTACTCAAGTACACTTACTTAAGTAATTTCCATTTAGTTTTAACATAATTAAAACATCTTTTCAAATCCATCTAAGTTTAATAATCATCAAAACATAGGATCTAACATTCTCCTCCTTTTTTATGATGACAAAACTTAGTCATTTTTAAGAAATATGTAAACAACAAAGTATGATACAAAAACACATATAAATGATAATAAACAGACATTTCATTAGATAATCACAATTACAACTTTAGGTTAGTACATAATCAAAATATCAAAACATAAGAACATAAACCCAAAAACTACAAGACACTTAGAAAGCTCAAACTAACTGAAAAAACACATAAACATATGCTCAAAAATCCAAGTCTCAATGGTTGGTGAGAGTTATTTATATTCAGTCTCAAGCAAGTTAAGCATTTTTTTTATTTTTTTAAAAAAATAAATTAATATCTATGGGTAGATGTCGATTTTTTTCTTTTTATCCATTGTCACCTAAGCTAAAACCTTGGTTGAATCATCATGCACGTAAACCTTAAAAATGAAAAAAAAGTCAAACTTAACAATCAAACTTAACGAAGGGGTAAAATTGCTACATTTTTAAACTTTCAGAGTGACATTTAGACTAAAAAAACTTTAAGGACAACATTACTCCTCCGAGAATACTTCCGAGATGGATTTGCTACTTTTAAAAATCACTCATAAACATGTCACAAGTATCCACAACAATAAGACCATAATAATCATAATTCAAGAGCTCAATCACAAGCCTATATCAATCTACAGCAATTAATTTATGACATGTTAATAACTCTTTGAGTTGCTAAAACAATTAATTCAATTAACTTAGTTATAAGTTTTGAAACACTTAACCTAAACGTTCCAATTTCACACTACAATCCTAATTATTGGCTCAAATCTTAACCAATTACTTTAAACCTAAACCACCTATTTGAGTCATTAGTTATCATTAAATAAAATCCTCAATTTAAAGCTTAGGATTTCAAACAAAAATTGTTAAATTATAAATCTTCAATCTATCCAACCTTCTAAACTACTGAGAATTAATAGTTAATCATCCTCTACATTATTGTAGACATCTATTAACAAAAATCAAAACTTGTTTAAAACCTTAACTCTAAAATATTCTCTAATTTATACAAAATTATTATCATTGGAAAGAGAAAAATACATAGAATAACTGTCATAAAGAATTTTTTATGAGAAGTGATTTTAATTACCTTATTTATCATCAAAGTGGAAGCCTGACCAAAAACAAAAGCAGAATGGCGGCGTTGTGACTCCTCACTCCTACTGTTATCTCCAATTACCATTACTAGGATTAATTGACAAGTTGGGTGTTTCATATAGGATCAAACTTATATCAAGTTGTTTAGGTTAAGCATGTCAAGTTACCCAATTAAATTATGTCAGCTATATTAATTTTACACATAATCAATTAATCCCAAAATGACTTTTACACACCGTTAAAAAAAAGTTTAGAAAGAATTTTTTTCTTTTAAAATAAAAGATAGAGCTTTAATGTTATTGGGGAAGAAAGCAGGTCGTGATCGTGGAGAGCACATAGTAGCTAAGAACAGTGAAGCAAAGGGTTGCAGCGGCCATTGATACATAAGAGAGAGAAGAGGATTGAGGGCCAAGAATGGTGGCTCAAACTGACAACTTTATGATTAGCAAATGAGAGACACACGATTTGGACCTAAGATTGCTTCTTGACAGGCAGAGAACACATCCATTATAGTCAAATTTCCTTTAAGATTAGCTAGTAGATTGCACAAAAGTTATTTATGCTAGTTCTACTGAATAAGTTCTGAACTGTCTCTTAACTTGATTATATATATATATTGATAGAATTTGTTATACACCCCCGCCATGAAATTTATTATGTCATAGAATAGAATTGACAAAGAAAATAAGGAAGCACCATACTTTGTTGATTTTTCTTGTAAGGATGAGTAGAGGGAATGAATTAGTTACTGCAAATGGGTAAGTATAGAAGAAATTTGATAGTCGTTAAAAGGAAAACCCCTTTTTCAGACCTGATTAATCACATTTAGTAGTTGTTTTGTGATTAAATAATGGCGTGTAAAATTAATAAAGCTGGATTAATATGATTTGATAACTTGACATATTTAACCTAAGTAACTTGATATTAGTTTTGTCCTTTCATATATACCCCAATGCCACATGTGATATGATAAAAAGGTGCCATGTGCCCCTTTTATTTTTTATTTTTAAAAAAAAACACACACACACACATATATTAGTTTTTGCATATATAAATTTAAATTTCTCTATCTATGTATATATATTGTTCATTTTTTGACTTCGAACTTTCCCTTTTTTTACTTTATAATTTCTCCTTAATTTTATAAATCATATTCTAAATAAATCCTTGTATTTTAATAATTATATAATAAATCAATTTATCATAAATAATTATTTTCTAATTTTAATTAAATCCTAAAATTAAAAATTAAGATGATACATCTATGTATTCCACTTGAATGCAAATGAATGTGCTAAATCGCAAGGGAGATATGCTATTGGAAGTATTGAATGACAAATACAAATAAAAGAGCATACCATTATTTTCTTTAATAATAACATTTGGAGTATCAATTTTTTCATGACGCAAAGAAAAATTCCTTTTAAACAAATGACACAACATAATAATTTGTGATTATCCTAATTATAGAGATCTATTAGTAAATTCTTAAGCCATGATTTAATATTTTCAAAATCAACATATGGGACTTTAATCATAAGAAGTCCAAACCATATGACTCTCTAGTAGGAGAAATAAAAGAAAAGATGATGTAAGGATTCATCTTCACCACAACTAAATTGGAAACCATCAGAGATATCTAGATGAAGATGATGGGGGATATCACATTATGGCAATGCAAAATTAAGCAGTTTGCCTCAAAAGAAGGTGAAATTTCTAAGGTAAAGAGATTCTCCATATCATGTTTGCTAACAACTTTGATTGTTATCGTCTTTGTTATCCTTGGTATCGTTAATAGCCTATCCAATAATGCTAGTTTAACAAATTTTATTGGACGCAACCCCAATCCTCCTTTTTTTTAATAGGTTGAAAAAATACATCCTCTTTGAGTAAATGCATTTTCTTATTACTATAAAAAATCCTACAAAAATTAGTACAGCGAGAGTCAATTTTATCACAAACATGAATCGCAATTTCTCTTCTTCTCCTCCTTCTCCCCTCCTCTCTCTCTCGGCCAGTAGTTCAGATTTGATTCCGAAGCCCACCTTGAGCATTCAATGCACTTTGTTAAGGAATGGAAGGGAATAGAAGGGAAGAGCTCGATGGTAGTTGAGCTCTTGATGAAGAGAAGTTAAACCTCTGATTCTTAGGAGGATGGCAGCACTTGAGTCTTTATATTAGCTTTGGAGTTCTTGATATTTGGTGAATTAGAACGTAGATTTGTGTGTGGATTTGGATTACTTAATTTTCTATTTGTGATTAGTAATAAGTCTGAATTCATTTTCTTCTCTTATGTTAATTGAATGATTGATTCTTACCAGGGGAATTCAGATGGTACACTTTATAATTTAATGTAACTAGTGGTAATTCTAGATTCGGTTGGTGTTTAGACTTGTTATTGGTGAATGAATAATAAGTAATTTTGGTTAAATTGCTATTGTGAAGTGACTGGGTGTTTTGTGTTGAATTAGTTATGGGATTAGCATGAGGATAGGCTTGATGACTATTGTGTTGTGATTGGAGAAATGCTTAATTCCTATCTATTAGATTTTGAGGCCAGCTAATAGCTTTTAGATGGTAAACTTTTAAATTCTAAGTAGCTAGTAGCTACTACAAAGTTGTGGTTGCATTTTGGAATGGTTATTAGTGACATATCCTTAGGTAAAGTAGTTGACTTACCTTTAAAAGTGACCAATTACTTCTTAACTAGATTCATTATGCTTATGACTAGAAAGGTAGCTAAATTCATGTTAATTGCTTAACTCAATTTATTAGAAGGCAAAGAAGGCTATGTCATGACTCCTAGGAATCTCATTTGTCATTAATTCACTCATTTCATTTGCGCTCATTCATTGCTACTATTTCCATTCACTTTAATACAAGGAAATCAAATAATTAGATTAGTAGATTAGGACAATTTCACACTTATCGATGTTAATTAATTAATTTGTGGTTTACTAAATTGCTAAGACTTCTAACACACATTAGGCTCCTTGTGGATATAACCTAAGCTCACCATTAGACTATAGGTAGCTTAGTTTTCTTTGATTTTAGGGATACGACTAACCTAAAAATCAAGTAGCATTGTTGCCTAGAATGAAGAAAAGGAAAATCAGAAGATACATATCACACAAATGGGGTTCCTTTCATCCTCACATGTTGTGCGACTCTTTATCTCTACTCTTGCCCTATCCCTCTCTCCAATTCTCACTACTGGTTTTGGTTTTGTGGTCTTTGGAGAAGACGATGAACAGTCTTTCTACAGTTTCCTCCTCTTCTTCACTGTTTGTGGTTTTTAGATGTTAGGTTTAGATTTTCCCATTGCATTGTTGAAACAGTGACATTCGAAAAGGTAAATGCAAACAATAACTTTATTAATAACTAAAACTGAATCTACTTCCCTCTTTTCTTTTTAAACATATAAATTCTAATTATTTATGTATTCTAAAATTTAACTATTTATATTTTTATTTCAAACTAAGATATCAAATCCCCAAAATATTGCTCCAACTTTATTTGCTCATATAATCCCATAGAAATCTCTCTGAGTTGCATAGATAACTCTTTAAATATACTCAGAATATGATTTAAATGCACAAGATATGGAGAGTTATCACATATTAATACGGGATAGAACATGAATATTTACAACTACCACAGTTAATTTGATTAAAGTTTATCGTGATGCCTAAAAAAGATGTTTGACCTACCAAGCACTCATTCTTGCTCTTATAAAGTTTACAACCTGCTAATAAATGATTGATTTGTTTCATCCTGGATCAATCCATATACCCAAATATTTATCAATTTTACAATAAAACTTGACACCTATAAATTTATAAAAACTTGACTTTTAAGCATAGGGTATATAAGAGTTGAATTCCAAAAAGACTTGGATTGGTTACAATTTTTCCCAAACCAATAAGCATACATGTTGAGGATCAACTTAATAAAGCAGAAGTTAAGCTTTCATAGAAAAACAATGAGTCATCGACATACAATAAATACAATATTGTATGAGAGTTCTAACATATTTTGATACCAATCCAAAGATTATGTGATTCCAATTTGCCAATTATATATGAAAGGATATTGGCTACTGTAATATAGATGTAAGGTGATAAGGGATCACCTTGACAAATTCCTCTAACAGACATAATAGGATTTGTGAGTTTGTCCTTAAATAGAATTTGATATTGCATAGTATAGGAGCATTGGTGGATCAAATTAATCCATTCGAGTGAAAAGTTCATCCTATAAAAAATAACATATATAAAATACCATGATAGCCTATCAAAGGCTTTCGAAAAGTCTACCATGAATGCCATAATCTTTTTCCTACCAGTTTTAGATGAGTGCATTTGAGACATAATATATGAGGTTAGGAGAATGTTGTCAAATATTAAACTCCCTATAAGAAAAACACATTGATTAGGACAAATGATTAGGGGAAGAATTGCCATGAGTCTAATGTTTAGGATTTTGTTTATAGAATTTTAGAAGCTAATGTATACTAACTAAGTGGTCAAAAATCTATGAAGTCATGTGGCCTATCGTTCTTGGGAATAAATATTGTAACAATTTTACTAAGATATTTAAGTAGTACCCATATTTCCAAAAGGAAAAAACCATAATGAAAATATCATTCTAACTAAATCTAGTGTTTTTAATAAAAATGAGCATGAAAGCCATTAATTCTAGGAGCACTATCCTTGGGTAAGTAAAAAAACAATCGCTTTAACTTCTATTAAGGAAATTGGAACCATCAAAGAGGTAAATTTTTTAGGGAAGGAATTGAAAGATGACAAAATACATCAAGGATTTCCTTTGCACAAGTCTAACATTGATGTGGAAATTGTCAACTAAAACCCGAGAAGAACTTGCTTCTAGATCCTTAGCTATAAAAGGTTGATTAGTTAAAATCCTATAGGAACTTATCTCTATATCTTTAGCTATAAAAAGACCCATTCGTCGTCAACCATTGTAATCAGCCACCAATTAACTCCAAATCACTAACAAGTTCGAAACTTCTGCCCTTAATAATAGATTAGAACCATATCGCTGGTTGTATAGTTGAAATTATTTGGTTCTTATGTGTAAAAGTCCAATTTAGCTTAATGTTGTGTATACTTGGATTATGTGTGTTGTTTCTAAATTATTTGTGCAGTTGGCTTCCCTATTTCTTTTACTTGGATACTTGCTACATTTTGATTGGTAAATTTGGCCTTGTATGGTGCTACTCTGCCATTTATAATATTGCTTTGCCATTTGCTATATTGTGATTGGCATGTATGCTTATTATTGCCAAAAACAAATTTTGGAATTTTTTCTGTAGTTCTAGAATTTTGTGCTTATTACTGACGAAAACAAATTCTCTGTTGTATGTAATTCTATGTGGTTTTGGAATTCTCTATTTAACTAAATGGAGTTTCTAATGTTATAGGTTGATATGGATGCATCTAATAGTGGATCAAATAGTTCTGGAGCTCAAAATAATCAGCCCAACACAATGAATTATTAAAGTAGGTTAATAGAGATGTACATCAAATAAGGAGGGAAGAGTAAACTTTAAGGAAGGGCCTCATGGTGGTTAGTGTGATCCATAAGGTAGAGAGACATGAAGAAATTTGACATAAGATACAACAAGAAAGGCCAAGTTGTGCATTCTGATAACTTCATAAGCTACCTCGGTTATGTGACTAAATGCAACGTACCTATCACTTTGCCTACATAGAAGAAGGCAACCCTTAAGATGAAGGATGATGTGTAAACTGCTATTTCAGTAAGATCTACACTTGATGATATGCTTATCCTTACTTTTCTTGATAATTACTAACAATTAGGCTTTGTCTTTTGATTTGTAGTTTGCCTTCAACATAGGTGAGAAGAAGCATATATTTGTATTTTGGAAAGTGTGGGAAGATTATGCGCCCCTTTCAATGATTTTTGAACAAGAAGTATTTGACAGATCTCGATTCTGTTGACATCATAGTAGTTTCGATCCCAATAAAGGATGTTGTCAAACTAGAATAGTAGGCTAAGTTTTTTAGGGTGTGATGCACTCCAGCGTTCAGGGTAAGTCATCCTCTTCTTTACAAATATGCGTTTTAAGATAATTAATTACCATAATTATAATAACTTCTTTGTTGTTTCTTTTATAGGCAAAAAGCATGGTAAATCGTGAAAGGTGAATAAGAAGTTAAGAATGATTGCCCCTATTGTAAAGGTCGCAAGGGGTACGCTAACAAGACAAATTTGACAATCCTCATGTGTAGAAGGTTACCACAAAATTGGTAAGTGATATTGGTTTTGATTCAATAATAATGTAATTATGGTTTTGTTAGCTCTAGAAGTGCATTTGAATGTTCTTATAAGATAGTTTGAATCAAGAAGTTTAGCAAGGCCAACATCTAGAAGATGAGGATGTCTTGGATTTGGCTCTGGGCCCTGACACGATGGTTGGTGTAAGTGTGTTAATTATGGAATAAAAAAATATCTTAGGAAGCGAAAGAAGCTGACTAAGCAACATGATGAACAAATTGCAACACTGAAGGCCATAACCGATAATCTCCAAAGGTATATCAAAGAACAACAACTGATAATTAATTAGTATGTCCTCTAGGACGAAACTAGGAAGCAACTGGGTGTGACACACCAAACCAAAGTGCCAAAGATAGTTGTACATCAATCCCTTCACACATTCTACCTAAGGTAGTAATTGCTTTAATAATGTATTTTTCTTTTATCTAAACTTATTGTTTATCTACTATTAGTTTAGGGTGAGGCAGATATTGAGTGTCTAGCTGATAGCCTCATATAGCATACAGTTACTATTGGTGTCATGTATAACTTACCAAGGGAGCACAATACAATTTACAGGCAACCTCTCCTTGATTAGAGCTGGGAAAATGGGTCGAGTGACTCTTTTAAGCCCATTTAATTTCAGGACCTAACTTGTATTTTAGAGGCTAAAAATGGAATTGAGCCTACAAAGGCCAATGTTGTAGTGCATCATGCTTAAAAGGGCCAACCCTGCATGGCCATAGGCCAGCCTTTTACGAATTCCCCTTTGACAAAAATCCTAGCCCAATAAAGCAGGAACACACACAAAAACTATGTTGTTTAGCTAATGTTTCTTAGTGTTTAACTCTTTATATTTTGTGTGTGTTATTTGTATTTTTAATCGGTTGACATTGGATAATGGTGTACCATAGACTATCGTTTGTTTATTTGTATGTTGTATATTGCGTACCATTTAGACTTTATGTTAACACAATTTATGTTTTAAATTATAATTTTAATTGTTGTAATTTACTACTTTTATTTCTTTAAGAAAATGTTGAAAAAAATATTTAAAAGGCTTCTAGCCTTGTAAGGTCAGCCCTGGCCTTTTTGTTCTCAAGATGGGCTTTGAAAATAGGTGTATTCTTAAGTTAGACTTTAACGGGCTAACCCTTTTAAGACCTTGACCCTGATTCCTAGCTCTATCCTGATAAGCATGTCAAGTTAGCGATGCATATAGCATTTAAGGTTGACTACATCCTCATGGTTCCCATAGTAGATGCTACTACCATAGAAAGAGGAGTATGGGGCTTTGTCGTATGATCAGAACACCTTATCACCGTCCCAACAAAAAAAATAAAACTAAAGGTTTCTCTTGCTTTTTGTTTCTTTTTTATAAATACTATGCTATTCCTAAATTGTATTTCTTGTTTAATTGATGAGGAGGAAGAGCAACTTAGTAGTTCAATCCAGTATTGGTTTAGTGTCTAATATGCCAAACTAGATGACGAAGGCAATACCTATGATGTATCATATTGTGGCTCTCACCTCTATTGAGCCTTTGACTACGTTACTTGTGCATGCTTCTATTCTTGTGCCTTCATCTGTTTCCAACACCTACTGGATAGCTCTGAGGTTCCACAATATTGTTATCGCTAAAAAAGACCCTTTACGGTACTTATACATTAAAATAATCACCTTTGAGGAAGAGGTCTATGATACAAGAGGTGCTACCAAGGCTGTCTCTCAAGGTTCAGTGAACAAAGTCCTCACATATGATATGTCTTATACTATGAACCAATATTTAACTAACTATAACATTTATATATACAATGCTACTAACAAAATTGTGTTTCTAAATTGATGTGTTCATTATTTACTTATAGTGTCCGATGTAGTTGAGTGGCAACAATTATATGGATATTATGTCATGAAATACATTAAGGACATAGTCACCCACTCGCCCAACTCCATTGACACCATTGTAGGTATTTTATATATATATATATATATATATATATATTGTACATGACGTGTTAGTTTAACTTAATTAGATTAAAAAAGTAAGAAATTCACATTATTTTTGTTGTATATTTTATTAAGACTCTACAGCCTTTCCTTGTATATTCCAGGAGACAGACATGTGGCTAGAGGGATTCTAGCACTAACATTAATTTGTTGTTTTTGCATGCAGTACTTTGTTTATGCCTACTGTGATGTATAATTGAGCTAGCAAATTGAAAAGCTCGTCAAAGAGTTGGCTATAACCATTTATCCATAATGGGTGGCAACCTAACAAACCTAAACATATAATGTAGATTATTGTGTGCATACATTGTGTCGTATGTTATATATGTTCTTTAAATTTTTTTTATAGTTTTATGGTTAATTAAGTTATGATAGATTATTTGCAATAATTTTGTATATATATATATAGTTCTTTCTTAGCTTGTTTTTTGTATATATATGTAAATATTACATGTGTGTGTGTGTCTATGATAGACTTTTCTCTATAAATAATATGATATCTTTGCTATTTCTACTTGCTATGCAGTATTTGATAATGCTTTAATTTATTTTATATATACGTACATATGGGGGCTCCGCAAAATGAGTTCACGATTTAAAAAAATCATCAAAATACTTGGTAGTTATTTTTTAAAAACCATTATATATGCTTATATATTACGGTCTATAACAAAAAAATGTTATATAAGTTCTATATATATTACGGTTTAAATAATAACTATCATATATATGTGAATCATACATGACATTTCTAATTGAATAACCGTCAAATATTGGAATAAATATATGGTAGTTATGGCGAGAGAATATATTACGATTGAAAACCACCAAATATAGATAAAAACAATCATTATTATACATATACAATTCTGTAGTAGTGATTGTTTCCAATAGATGACGGTTTTTTAAACAACCACTATATATTGTTGGCAAATATTTTCAACACTGTGGGGGCTCACTTTAAATCAGGCCTTGCATATGCAATAAAACAAAAATAAAATTACATATTAAAGCAACAACTAGCAAATTTCAGGAGGTCTAAGACATTAGAAAACAATTGAGCGCATATCCAATATACATAAATGCATTTCAATATGAAACTACAATTTAAATATGTACCAATGAGAACTTTTAGAGATATTCAAATCTATATTATGTTTTCATACTAGTGCCAAATAACTTCTAACGACTATGTGATTCATATTTCATTAACCATAAATCAAGATAAACAACGGATGGGTTTGAAATAATTCCTTTTATGCCAACCATATACAAGTTTCAATTATGAGTAGAAGCAATCCTAATTAAATTAGTCTTCATATAAAAAAATATTCAAACAAACAAAGTAGAGAATAAGGATACCTCATAAACATGATGTCACAATACTGTTAGCCATGTAAGGATACATAAGCAACCATTTTGTTGGTCCTCCTCAACTGCCAATAAAAGAGAAAAATGTTGATGAATCAATTATGGTTGTTATATATTTCATCAATCATTATGTATATTATATTTTTCATTATTCAACTTGCTAGGAACATCAAATAAATAATCTTGTGGTCTCATCTTCTAACAATATGCAAGCGCAATTTCGATGGCTGTAAAAATTATAGGAGCCGCAACAACAACAACAACTCTAACAATAGCTCCAATAACGTTAGTGCCTAAAACAATTAACACATTACAAGATGACAAGCAAATCACCATTATATTCAAAATATGCACTCATTATCTATTTTTTCCTATGAATTGAATATTTGTGATGTAAATAAATTAGCCACAAACTAACAAAGGCGTCATCTTTGATTCAATTTAAGAATTTAAATTAGCTACTAACTATTTGAATTTCTAATTCTTTTCTTTCTCCTTCCCCAGCCATGTATTCAAGAGAAAAAGAAAAAGTTTTATGTCATTGTTATACCAAAATTGATAATGCTTCACCTATTATATCGATCTTTCCATTAGTCTCGTCTAAATGTAGCATAGGAACTCTAAAGAGTGTTATTGTTCATAAACTATGAATAAAGCAAGTCATTTTTCATATTTCTTGTAGTGCACATGATCCTTATCAATTTTAACATCCAATTAATCCATTAATACAAACTTTTTACTTGTAACAATGAATACATTTGGAGGTTTTTTGTGCTAGCCCCTACAAATATGACAACATTCTTGCAACACAATTTACTGCAATAGACAATTTGCAAAGAGAAACATTAACATTCCCATTAAAAAAAAGGATTGATACACCATCCTCTCAGGTAGAAGAGTTGTGATGGAACGAACCTCAAAATATCGACCTCTTAAGCAAACTCCCTTTGGCATATTTTCATTCAGATTCTTGACCTTAAGAACTTTGATAGCTACTATTTGGTTACAAAAACTTGTATACCAGTGTCATAACACACACACACACACATATGTTGACTCTAAAACATGTCATCCAAATAAAAGATCATTACTCACAAATCAAAGAAAGGCCCAAATGTAGTTTTCATTTCATACTTCTAAATTTTTTTTTGAAAGATCACTAGATTCTATAATGAACTCACATTTAGCAAAAGCAAGATCAAAAGGCACTAATGTAAGAAAAATAAAATGAACGTACCTTTAGCAAGGAGATACAAGCTAAGAGCTACCCACAAACCCGAAGACATGAAACCATAAAGCAAATGACAACGGAAGAGGAGAACAAGGCAAATAGTATCCAAGACCCATGACCCACAATGACTAGCAACAGAGGAGGAGGATAGAGGAATAACGAGAAAACCACGACAGATGTGATGAAGAAGAGGAAATTGGAAAAAAAGGGTGTCTAGGGTTTTTCAAAACAACATATATGATAGTTTTTTTTTTTGCAAACAACCGCCATATATAGTGTTCCAATTTTTTTTAAAAAAATAAACACATATATGGCTTTGTTTAAAAACCACCATATAATATATGGTAGTTTTTTTAAAAAATCGTCATATATGTATATGTGTAGTGTCAATTCAAATTCCGCCTCTCTTTATATGGCGGTGGTTCAAATAATTGCTATATATAGAGCGTCATTGAAGTAGTGAATGACTATATGAAGATTAGAAAAGTTGACTATGGTCCAAAGCAGTCATAGGGAGAGTAATAATAATCCAAGAGGGATGCTGGCTTAGCTAAGCAGAATTGCAAAAGGCCATATCAATTCTCTCCAAGATAGTGTCAGTAACCCTTCTGTCATTAGTCCAAGTAAATGTAGGGTCATGTTGAGATATACAATGTCACATCTTACTTTTACTCCTTTACATTTCCTTACAGTGATCCTTAAAACTACTGACGCGTTCGAATGTCGAAACAGAGAAACTTAAAATTGCGACAAAGACATAACAGAGAAACAACTTTTCTCTATTAACAAAGACACAAAAACTGGAATCCATAGGATACACTGATCATATTGTATATGAATACATGCCAAGAGACAGGAAATATAAATCTCTATATCTAAGCTCATTCACTTGTTTGGCCTCTTTAGAGCTTTTCACCTTCATTATGGAAAGGGTAAGGTTTCTAGAGAAACCTCAGTAGCATAATCATAACCAGAAACCATGTAATGCAATGCATGTTATGATATATATAATGCTCATACTATACCTCTAGTGCCCTCTCTCTCATTACATACTGTGTACTGGGAGCCTGCACGTAACTTAACCCAAACTCAAACAGTTAAGGCATATATAGGGAGTCATACCTCATATGCATACATACTAACATAAACAGAATACATCATACAAACATACAACAAACAACAGACAAACAGAGCAATATGGGTTAAGGGTAAAGATTCTTGCTACCGTGTGTTCCTTGCACGGTGTGAGAGCTCTAATTCACTATTTGTGACGCTGTTGGATTACTAGTATGCCTCTCTGTAATACCTATACATACCACAATACAAGCCGTTACTGTCTACCTTTAACAGTATACTATAGCCCTTTTCCTCTTATACCCCTTTAGGGTCTTGGTTTTCCATTACCCAGACTGTATCCTTCCCCTACTAGTACCCCTCGGTAGAACACCCTATACAGCCCATCGAGCCTGGGTCCCACCTGCTAGTCTGTTCCCACTGCCCAGACAAGGACAGTTGGGCAGCATCTCCCCTTTAGAACTCTTACATTAGTTTGGGACAGTTGGATAGCACTTCCTCTAGGAAATGCCACTTTGTTCCAAGACAATCAGACAGCAACTCCCCCTAAGAAATGCTATCCTGGTTTTGAAACATTAGATAGCACTTCCCCTTAGGAAGACATATTTTGACTGGAATGATTGGACAGAACCTTCCCTTAGGTTCATTATCCAGGCTATCCCAATTGGACAGAACCTCACCTTAAAATTACTCTAAAACTGCTAAAAAATAAAGAAATTCAAAAGAGAGAGAAGACCATAACTTACTTATATCGAAGATTGGGCTGAATCGCTCTAACTACTCCTTGATTGCTCGGCTTTTTGAGAAGGCAAGGGGTGTTTCAAGAGAAAGGGGAATGGCATGAAGAGAGAAGGAATGGGGGTATTTATACTTTTACAATTCATGAATAATTGAATATTAGGCCCTTTACTTATAAATATAAGACTCAATTGTCTTTATTGGGAGATTATAGAATTAAATTGCTTTTAAGTATTTATATTTATCATTTTTTATCTAAACTAATTTATCTACATTTTTTTTCAATGGAAGAAGTAATCTGACTTATAAACTAACATATTATTTCATTATATAACATATAATATAATGAAGTCACTTAATTAACTTCTCTAAAAAGTTAACTATATAAGTCTTGTATTTTAAACTAGAATTATCCAACCCTACATAAGATTCTCTCCTTGGCACCATTTTGGTGCAAAAGGAAGGGGGTCTCCCCTTGGTATTATAAGGGCCTACCAAGGAGTAAGGACCCCTCCCTGCTAGGGAGGGGATCCTATTGCCCCCTACATATAGGACTTAAAAAGAAAAAAAGTTAATCATTACCCATATATAATCACATAAAAATGAGTAAAGAATAATAAAGCATAAAAAAATTACTGATATGGAATGCTGAACATATTTCAATCAATTTTATGCTACGTAAATAAAAATTATTGCTAAAAAATGTCAGACTAAGGAATTAAAAAATCACATTTAAATCGGAATAAAACACAAAAATATTAGGGTGCTTAAATTTAAACAACATATCACATATTACATAATTTTTTAAAAAATAGAAGTTTAGTATATTATATATTAAATCAAACGATGTTTACCATATTACATATCACATATTACATAATTGAACATATTCCTATAGTTTCGTAAAGATTTATGTCTAAGTTTAAATGAAGAAAATAAAATAAAAACCCATTAAAAGTATTATAGCCCCCTATAGTTAAACTCAGAACAACTATTTATGAAATTATAGGAATAAAATCAAGGAAAAACCACATATAAAGATGGTTGAATCACCCAAATTCTAATTTAAATAACTAAACTTAACATATTATATATTAAGTTATGTGTCCTAATTAGGGATTTTTAAATTTCAGTCAAATTATATCCATATCTCTTAGTTAAAGGTATAAGTATATATAATTTTTTTATATTAGGATATATAATTGAAAAAGGTGACTTTTTATGTACTTCAATGTTCCACAAGTATTTTTATATAAGTTTTTTCTTTTTAGTAGAATAATAATCATGGATTATATTCAAAATATATACATTATATTGGATTTAAAATTTAAATTGGAGCCATAAAATTTAGAATAAAAATATAAATATGGAAATATGATGATAAATCTTCACCTAGATTGACTTTCACAATATATTCCAAGTTTTTCTAATAAATTTTTGCATATAGCTGCATATTGTATATAAAGGAATGCTGTTTATTATTGATGTTTGGAAAAAAGTATGAGAATAAGAATAAAGGAAATCCTACAATACTTTTTACAAAATTAATTGATAAAGCAAATAATAGAGTTATGTTTTTAAGTTTTTTATTTTAATAATTATGGGATATGGATGTAAT
>JBAGKO010163213.1:0-20375 GCA_037177275.1 Acacia concinna | reverse complement strand
TTTCTTATCACAAATAACTCCAGTAGATTTTCTCCATTTACACCATCCAGCTTGGATCCTATGATTAACATCACCATATGGCCAACATGAAAAGAAAAACATTGCTTATGAGATAAGTCATTGAACAATCATATTATTCATTTGAACAGACAATTATATAAATGAAAGAAAATCTTAGAGTTATTCTAAGTGTGTTTCATGTAGACAAAAATTCATGCTTAACAATTAGCAATCAAATATTGAAACACAAATTTTCCTATAAAAAACAGTATAAGAGATTTTAATACCTCTAGCCATTATTAATTATCAAATAGGAATTCAAATCATCGTTTGAGAAATCATTGCAAAATAGACTAGAGTCAGAAGAATATTATGTTAGGTCACTTTTTTGATTGACTGTAAGGCACAGGAATGGAGGCTATACGACAGTCGTAGTCAGTCAGGGAACATTAAGAGCATACTTGGGTTTCACTCTAATTCTCTATAAAATTATTGGCCATAAGTATTGTCCATGTATTTCACCAATAGAAATTACACATATATAGCTAATAAAATAACCCTAATATTGATTGGGCATGTATTTGACTTATGGGCCACACTAAATGATATTTTAATTATTAACCTAAAATAATAACTAATAAAAGTGATCATATATATATATATATATATATATATATTTAACATTTCAGCCTAATGAAGTGCTTATATTATATATTAATTGATCATTTAACATTGATTAATATTCATAATACTGAATTTTCATTTAAATAAAGAGAGAATAAATATGTAGTAAATATTCATATTTTAATTACTAATCTTTTAAGTATATTAATTGAAAGAATTGATATGATTATTTAATTTTAAAAGTTAAACAAATTACATGAAAATGAATTTGTGTTATCATTTAAATTGCATATAATGTTGCTTCACATTAATTTAATGTTGTTGTGGTATACCATAGTGCTACTCTTAACTTCAATATCTGTATGCGTGGTAAAAAAAGCTAGCGGTTAAAAATAATGTCTTTTATGGTCTCAAACTGAGTCATATACAAAAATATTGCCCAAGCCTCCTATTCTTATTTTCATCACCATTGTTTGGATGAGCTTGTATTAGCTGGCATGACAATGGCTACATATATTCATTTTTATTTTCTTATTAAAACAAATACTTGCTCTGATACCCTTTTTCTAAGATACTGAAATTTTAATTATTTTGCTCCTTCTTATAAATAAGTGTTTTCTTTTGAGCATTTAATAAGGTTTTTTTTTTCATTTTTGCCCCTTGTTAATTATACATATTATATTAATTAAAAAGTGAGTGATACTTATATTTACTATATTTCTCTCTTTTATCTGTCCCTTAGTAAATGAGGGCATACTTGAAAAAAAAAAGAAATTTATTTTAGACATATTTATGATTTTAACTAATTTTAGCCACTTTCTTAATTCATGTAATTAAGTTATCAATCTCTTATAAATAAGATTAATATAGTATCAAGCAAACGATTATGACAAGTGGACAGATTTTGTCGTTAAAATTATAACTATAGTTTTCAATGTCTTGAGATCAATCAAATTGAGTAGTTGACTGGACTTAAAATTGAAAAAGAGAGTGTGTTGGTGATGAATGAAGATCATAGAAGTGATGAGAGAAAGCGTTTTCAGAATGAAAAAGGAGGCTTCAATTTCAAACAAAGGGGAGGTGGCATTTTGATGGTTTTTTCTTTAAAAAAAAAAATTTTAATGGCCGAATGCGGTTGCCCACTGGCTTAAGTTTTGTCAGATAATTAATTAATTCTATAAATTTTTACCTTTTAATTCCGTTTTAATAATACTTTTTTTCCAGGCTTTTTAATAATAACAATACACACACACACACCGGTGCGTGGGTCTTTATGAATGAATTTATATTCTTTCTTTTTTTTAAAAAAAAAACTGATCTGATGACCCCACCATATAGCACGTACAGAATGGATATTAGGGAGAATCCATATTAAATCTGGTTAAAATATCAAAATTCAGGCCTACACTTTTAACAAATTGGGTCATTAAGTTTTATTAAGAATTTTTTGATGTTGTTAAAAGACCATAATAATGCTCATCTTTAGCTAAGAAGGAAAATTGAGTGCAGGTATAGGCCTGATTTCGGTATTGATTATTTCAATTTCATTTAGTGAGGATTCTCCCTTTAAATTAAGATTAATTTTTTTTAATAAAACAAACAAAATGAAATATCTGTCTATAATATAATATAAAATTATTTAGATTTATCTATATACATTCTTATCAGTTATCATAACAGATATTCTTTATTTCTTCCTTATTTTTTATTTTAATTTTACAAACTCATTCCTATTATATTATAGGGTGGGGGACACTGATGAAGCAACATGAAAACAAGAAACCGCCTCTTCAATATTACTAGCAATCAGATATTTAGGCTAAACCACGACGCGGATCAGTTTTACTGGTTTGATTGAGAAATTTTAATCATTCAACGAAGAGTTTGGAGTTCTATAGAGGAAAAAAAAAAAGCGAAATGAGTATGTCCTCAATTTCTCTTCTCAACTATAAAGGGTATTAAGGTCTTTTAACAACATTTGGAAATTCTTAATAAGGCCAAATGGCTTGATCAATAATTTGTTAAAAATATAGGACTGAATTCAGATTTTAATATTTCAATTAGATTTAATTGAGACTATAAAATATTATATTTATTTAATTATCACATCACTGGCTCAACAAGACAATTCAAATATTTCAACCATTTGAATCATGACTCGCTAGTCTTTCTGACTTATATTCAGTCAGGCTTTTAAAATATTGGATCATAAAAAATAAACATTCTAAAAGCTTTCGTTGAGTATTCATACTTCCTTTTGTGTGCAGTGCACTTTTCGCTTGTGTTTTAATGCCAAGTGACTGAGATCTTACATGAGTACTCTATAATTGCTGCTCATTATTACCAAAAAGAAACGGGTACACAGCTGAGAGGGAGAGCTCCTCTTTGTTATTTTTTAATTTTTTAGTCCTTCCAGCCCACAGTATAGGGTGCTTCTAAAGGTATGTTTGGCTCAATGGAGGGGAGGAGAAGGGAGTGTTTGAAAAGGATTTTATTTTACCTTATGTGGATGGAGGCAAGGGGAGAGAAGGGGAGCAATTTTAATAATGTAAAAAAATAGTAATAAATAACATAATAATATAATCAATAGAAAATAAAATAGACACTAGTCAATGTAAAAGTTTTTGAAGCGTAGCATATAAAGGAAAATTAATATTTATCATGTAATAAAAAAATATTACCTGCAACTTTCAGAATGTGTGTATTAATTTGTTTTTCTTATTAAAAATATGTATAGAGTGGTAAAAAAAATACAATACAATATGATACTAATAACGGATAACACAAATCTAAAAGGGAGACAACCTATGCATATTAAAAAAGAGTAAAGATCATGTGCTTGTCAATTAATAGAAGCCAAAATATAACATTTTCCCTCCAAATTTCCCCAATTTTGGAGGGGAGGGTTAGGAGGAGGAGGGAGGGAAAATCTTAGAAAATTTCCTTTCATCTTCTAAAAATTTTTGTTATTCAAATAAGGAAATGAGAGTAAAATCTCCCAATTTCCTTCCTCTCCCTTCCCCTCATACCAAACAAGCCCTAAGTGATTGTTTGACAGGATTTTGAGGGGAGAGGAGGGGAGGGAAAATTTTTAGGACTTGAATTTAAAAAAAAAATTAGAGAAGGGAGGTTGAAAGTTTTTTATTTATATTTATTAATCTTGTATTTTTCATCTTATCTTTATCAAAATTTTATTACACCACTTTTTCAATATTTTAAAATTTAACTCATAAAAAGAATTTGGTAAGTATGGATAATAGTTGGATTTCTAAGTCTGATAATAAGAATTTGTTGAGTATGGGTAATAGTTGGATTTCTAAATCTGATAATAAGAATTTGGTAAGTATGGGTACCTTTTAATTTATGTGTGCCTACACTTGTGGGTGTCCTTGAGAGATCACAAGTGTTGTTTTGACTTTAGATTGACGTTAGAAAGTGTTGTAGGAATAATGTCAGAGCAAATCAATAATGAAAGTAGTATGCTGCGATGTTTTGTCAATTGCACCATTATGAGTTTTCTCCAATTCATTAAAACATTGTAGAAACTAGATAATTGCAATGCCCGATAATTATTTCCTATCAAATGACAGAATTAGAAGCCTTAAGTGAAAAAGTAAAAGAATATGGGAAATAAAAGATTTTGAAAATGTTTAAGTAGCAAGCAATATTTGGCGGTACTTGGTTAAGAATGAATTGTTAGGTGGGTGTGTTAGTTCAGTCATGAGAAATCTTATGACCATAAGGAATTTGGGTATTGCATAAGTTGTCGTGACTTACAATAGCAATTTTACATTTTGGACCCACAAATAATAAGAAAGTCAAATAAATAAATTGTTGTAGAGGAATGTATAGCCAAATGTGTTGTGCATACTGGATTGGGAGTTGGGTTGCTAATGAGATGGAATAATGACCAATGAAAGGACATACTCATTTGAGAGATTTAGTAACATTGACTAACCAATAGTAATTGTGGTAGTGATGTTTATGAAGATGAGAGTTTTGGATAAAATATTGGAGAAAAACTTAGAATCCAAAAGTAAAAAGATTATAGATAAGGAAATCTGATGATAAATAGTTTTAGTGGTACGATGGTTTGGCTGAGAATCATTGTTCTTGAATTTGGTTTATGTGGTAATTTCATAGATTGAGGTGTATAGCTGATGTGGATAAAGGAAGACAAACAATATTAAATGAAAGTTATATAGTACAACGAAATGTGATAGATTGGGGTGACTTAAGGATCTGTTAGGATGTGTTAGAAAAGAAAAATTTATGGGCTATACAGTATTAAGTGTGCTTACAACGATTTGAGAAAGATCAAAAATTGAAAAATATATATATATATATATATATATACGAACTATTGATAGTGTTATAGTATGAGGTTACTATTGTCCAGATTTGAAATTAAAAATTTGAATTTTTTGTGTCGCTAACGTACAAGTTTGCATGTATATTTTGGAGAGTAAAGAATATTATTTGCATTGTGTTAGATGAAGTTATGATTGAACTAAATAATGCTTATAATACCTTTGAGATGAATAGAGGACTTCTAGTAACTGCGGTGTGTCCTTACTAGGTATAATTAATCTCATGGATTTCATCAAAAGATGATAAATAGAGATAGGAATATATGTGATATTAATTATTATGAATAGTTGGTCTGAAATAAATCCTTATGGGCATTGCCATGATATGGGTTATTTGAGCACGCACTATAGCTAATATGTGGGAGCGTAAGGTGAAGAAGAGAAAAACGGGTTGATTGGATTATTGAAGATAGGAATGGTGTATGAGGGGTATATGCAACCTTAAAATGATAGTGGTAGGAATAATTCTTATCTTTAGGGAGATAGTACAAGTTGTAATGGTACAAAATTTTTGGAGGTTTGGTTTGTTAACTATTACTGGAGATTTCTAGAATAGAAAAGTATAAATTTGAAAACAAAAGTTAGTGATTTGTGGGTGTAAGGTAGGAGATAACAGACAATTTTTTTTTCCCAATTAAAAGATCAATATGGATAAAGCAAAATAACTTGATTGGGTAATGATATAGAAGTTTCAATAAAATTGAACTTGAGTGTAATAAGCTACTATGATTATGAAAAGTGAAACGAGCATCATGGTTTTTTAGGATATTATGTCAAATTTTTTATCAATCTAAATTGCGGGATATATTGAGACTTTTCAAGGAGTTTGGTATATAGTTTCACTCACAAAATTGTTTTAAAATTGTTGGTCATAAAGAGAGCACAAGGGAATTACTAGTGTAATAGAGAATATGTTTTGGTCGATTGGAGGAGAATACTATTGAGGTTGGAAAAATGGCTAGTTACTAGGTCATTGTCATTGGTGCTATTTTCCCATGTGATCAACTTTACGGGGAAAAAAAAATATGTCGGATGATGTTGGTCTATTTTTTGTATACATGAGAGGAAGTAAGGTTTTCGATTCTATAGTAACATTATCTAGCCTTTAACCGAGAAATTATTGTGAAGGGCAAACAATAAAGAGTAACAACGTCTACAATCTCTATCTCTGTAGGGAGACATGATCTTGATTTGATGGCTTTAATATAATTGTTAGCATGTGAATGTGATTAGTACCCAGATCACTATTGGATTATTAAAAAAGGAAAATAGCAATAAAGTCCCAAGGACCAAACATATGAACCCAAAAGTCCCACCAATTTTGATTCTCACCAAAATGTCCCAAAGAACCTTTGGGATAATAAGTTGAGAAAAGAAAAGACCTGCATACCCTTATCTTTTCAGCACATGCATGATAGAGGAGAGAGAAATTAGAAAATTGCGTGGGTATTGTTCATTCAGCCATAAAAATTTTAACAACTTATCAGGTTGTGATAACAATTTCGTAAGTACGTTTTAAAAACTTCTCAAGCAGGGCACTGTTCACTCTGTCATAGAAATTTTAACAACTTATCAAGCTGTGGTGACAACTTTATAAGCACGTTTTGACAACTTCTCAGGCCAGGTACTGTTCACTTAGCCATGTAAATTTTAACAACTTATCAGGACGTAATGACAACTTCGTAAGCACGTTTTGACAAATTGTAATATATGTTCAGGTGGATTTATCATAACATACATTACAAGTTGTCAAAACGTACTTACAAAATTGTTATCACGACCTGATAAGTTGTTAAAATTTCTATGGCTGAGTGAACAGTACCCAACCTGAAAAGTTGTCAAAACGTGCTTATGAAGTTGTCATCATGGCCTGATAAGTTGTTAAAATTTTCATGGTGGGGTAAATAGTACCTGGCTTGAGAAGTTGTCATCACGGCCTGATAAATTTTTAAAATGTTTATGGTTGAGTCCTTACGATTTTTGAATTTTGAATTTTTCTCTCCTTTAACATGCATCTACTGAAAACGATAGGGGTATGCAGGTCATTTCTCTTCTCAACTTATTATTCCAAAGGTCCCTTGGGACTTTTTGGTGAGAATCTAAATTGGTGGGACTTTTGGGTTAATATGTTTGATCCTTGAGACTCTATTGCCATTTTCCCTATTAAAAAGTGAAGTACGCATGCTTGTGTTAATGGTCCATGTTTTGAAGAAATGGGAATCTTTAGGGTAATTGTAATTGACAGTGAACCCAACAAAAGAATTTGATGAGTGTTGACCCCACAGAAGTTCAAGGTAGTGACACAACACTTTATGATGTCTTGTTGTTGTTCTTTAAATTCCCTATTTTTTTTTTTAAATATGGGGTTGTTACAAATGTTTTTCTTACCGGTAATATAGTATATGACACATTTTTCATTTTACATTGTACCTTTCACACATTTACGAATTTAAGCGTCATTGTAAATGTTTGAATGATTTGATTAAAATAGATAATCACTTATGAGGTGCTCAACTATTTGTTGAGAAATTAATAATTTCTATTTGATTACAAAGAAAAATATTTTTGAATTGTGGTTTGTCAATAGAAAAATATAATTGAAACTTGGACTTTTGTGTTTAGGGACTTTTATCTTTTGAATCAACCTATTTAGTTATTCAATTTTATAACAACTTCTATGAGCCAATAATGTTAGAGCAAACTGAAAATTCATTGGAAAAAAATCATTATTTGACCGTGAAAGTTTAAGGCATAAAGAAACTTTTCAAAGCTTGATATTTACAAATTCTTTACTGGTTTAAAAATTAATGAAAGGATTGAGATTAAGATGTAGTGGAGAGTGATTAGTGTTGGTGGTAGAAAGAAATTTATGACGTGAAGGTCTGACTAAGATGATAAATCTTGTATATACCATATTGAGTTGTGAGTGAAAAACTAAGTTTAGAATGCTATGACTTTGACACTGTTTGGGGAGTAGACGCTCCAATTTTGAGTAAATGCAATAATATAATATTAAGATCAAAGTGATGGAACGATATTCTTCATTACTTCATTTTGTGTTATCAGTGTTAACTTAGAAGTCTAAATGTAATCTCCTGGTCAGCTGTCCTTCCCATAGAGGAACCCACAATGAGCAGAGGATTAGTCATTGGCCTACCGGGTCGGGGGATACCTTGCGAAAGCACAAAAAAAAAAAAAAAGTCTAAATGTAAGATTTTTTTAGCAGTTGATTTTTGTTTTAGTGATTGAATCATGGTTACATTGAAGTCAGACTAATCAATGTATTCAATATGATTTGGATTAAGAAACAATACAAAATTTTTGAAAGTAATTGATAGACATGTGTTTTGCTAACTGTTTTAGCAATTTCGTTAATTCTCTTGTAACACAGTTGACCCTTGTACTTCATATAAGCCTAGGGGCTTATTCATTTCCTTGATGTTTGTTACCATGAAGTTAAGTCAAGATGGTTGAAATTATTTATTTTTATACTCTTTAGATTGGGTATTAATACCTTCATTCCTGAGATTCTTTCAAGAGATTTTTTGCAATGATTTATTTCTTGTTATATGTTATATAGATATGCTGGCAATTAAACTACTAAAACAGAAAAGAAAACTCTACTATTATAGAACAATTTAAAAACTTGGATAAGTATAAAGTCATAATAGTCGGAAAGCATGAGCTCTACTAAACGCTTTCTTAGCATGTATAACATTAATGATTCTACAAAACGCTTTCTTTAGTCTTCCCACTAAAAAGCTATAACATGAAAATGTAATACGTTCCTATTTACAAGACCCAGTTGTTTTTTTAGAGAATCTTAAGAAAATCTTAAGAAAGCTAATTATATTACTTTAAGATATTAAAATTTATCGTTTTTATTCAAATTATGTTGTTTGACTTATGTACTAATATATAATGTAATAAAATATGATATATGATATGATTAAATAATGCAATTAGCTTTCTTAAGATTTTTCTAGGATTCTTAAAAAAAGTCAACTAGATCTTATAAATAGGAACGAAGGGAGTACTATATATTTTTCTTATAGCTTTATTATGTACGTATGAACCCTTGGCTCCCTCTTGCTATTATATTAATTCTGCCCGATATTTTAAATTGAGGTGGTGCGTATGATTTATATTGAAAGTAATGTTTGCTTAGAATGGAAACTGCAGATATGGTGGTTGATTTCAATGCAGTAGCAGATTCCCCCATCTACTCATCAATTGCCTGTTGGTCATTCAGATGGACGACGAAGGAGGAGGTGGCCTCTTTAATTTTCAGAGTGCAATAATTTTAGTTATGAGGGATGGGTAAAGAGGAAGGTAATGATTTTTCCCTCTCTGGTGTTAATTCTCAGCCCCCCATCCCTCTAATGTCACCAATTCTGAACATTAATTCCTTTTCTGTTATTTTATCATGTGCCTCTCTGAATTCTTAGCTGTAAATAATTTCTGACTATATTTCACTCAATACAATTAATTGCCACAGGTTAAAGCATCTGCCTTATTGTTATTTGACTGATGCATTTATCCATAAAAAATATAGAGTATAGAGGTTGAAAGGGGTTCCTTGATTATATCATTTGATTAATGAATTATGAACGAACACGAATCTAGTTTCAATTACATATGTTAATTATCGTAACAATATATGTACATTATAGGAAGACAAGACATTTATCAATGTAGTGCTTTTAAAAAAAATCTATAGAAATTATATATATCGGTCATCCTTCACCACGCACGCAATATTAGACGTGCTCAAAAAATCAATATAGTAGTAATATACAAGTATAATGTTGGCAACAACAAAAAAAGTATAAGTATAAACATGCATATATATGCCTAAATCATAAATTAAACTTGGAAGAATTACATTGAAGTCTCAAATAAGAAAATTAATATCAGAAAGGTTTCTATTAATAAGTGAGGAGCTATTATTGACAAGCTGAAGATCTAGATAGGACTTGTCAAAAAATTAATTTCCTTATTTAGGACCTCAATATAATTCTTCCATTAAACTTTTGTAATTTCTTTATTGGTGGAAGCAGAATTTGCAATACCAAATTTTTAAACATCACTTAGTCATATGGTTTACTTTAAGCTTTTGGGGCAATTTTGCCTCAGAGTGGCCATTTTGCTCCGTTAGATTTTTAGAAGGTAATTTTATCGTAGAAGTGTTAAAAAGAGAGCAATTTTGGCCTAACATTTGTCCTAGTTCATTTTAACATTTAGTTCATCAAATATGTTGGAGTAACAGTTTATATATTATGCATGTCATTTTTGTTAAAGCACAAATTTGACCTAGAAGTCTATATGTCATTTGCTTTATTTTTTTAATTATATTTGAAACTTTCAAGGTAGATCTGCAACTTAACAAAAAATGATGTGAATAACATATGAACTATCAGTTTAGCATGTTTAATCAACTAATTATAATTGTGATTATAGTCATGACAAAATAGCTCCATTTTTTACATTTGCAGAGTAGAATTGACCATTAACCCTTAATTTATTAAAAATAATATTATAAAAAAATAAAGTATAAAGATCGAAATATATACTCACGCCATCACATGAACTGCTAGAAAATGGACGAGTACTAACAGCTTTAGACGTCCAGCAAGGAAGACAGCAGCTTAATAAATTGAGCCACGTTAAAAGGAGACAACAGTTTTCATTATGAAAAAAAAAATTATAGGATTAATAAATTGAGCCACGTTAAAAGTTTCTCCTATGTTATTTGCATGCATGTAACGATGACATGTATATATATAAAGCACGTGGAAGTGGAACGAAGGTAGTACGATGCAAACTATAAATAAATAAATATAACCAATTCAAATCAAAACAACTCCTTCAAAAGAACAAGAGAGAGGATGAGAGCTCTGAATGCGTCGCACCAATAAATATCATATACAGCTTTTATGGTTCTCTGGGAATTTTTTTTTTAATGATTTTCGCAGTAATTTATTAACATGCATGCAGCTATAAGGTATGGCAGATGTAGACTATTTATGACTGAAAAGCTTACGATTCCTGGCAGACCATAATTTCTAGCATATGATATACTAACCGTTCTTGAATACTTCTACAATAACAGTTAGGGTAAAGTTTCTTAAGATTTAATACTTCTAGGATAAAATTGCTATTCAAGAAACTTTCTATGACACAATGCCATTTAACCCTAAATTCTAAGAAATAAGTTAATATCACACACGAAATAGGTCATAAAAGAAAGGCTGATACAACAACACAAAACCAATAACAATTGGGTCCTCATTTATTATTGTATACTTCTCTCTTTGGTTCTTCATCTCCAACTCCTTCTTCTCCCACTTCTCTCCTTCAGCCTCACAATTCTAACTTGAACAGCACTTTCAAAGAGCTACCTCTCAGGTTTCCAAATCAGACTTCTTCTTCTTCTTCTTCTTTGATAACAAAAAGAGAGAACAGCACGTTGACCATATTCCCTTTACATAAACCACATTCTTAGCGCGATATACCATTAAACATGTTTTGTAAAATTTATGAGATGCTATTAGATATATAGATGCTGAGTTTTGTTTTCCCGCGAAATCTTCTCCGCTTGTTTTTTTTTTTTTAGTTTTTGGGGTTTTACACTATGGATATGCTAACCTTACACATGTTTTCTGACACACTTTGAGGCGAGGGGTTTTGTGGACATGCTTTTACATTATTGATATTTTGAGCAAGTTTTATTTACAGATTGATTTTGCTTTTTTGAACACATTACAAGTC
Organism: Acacia concinna; assembly: GCA_037177275.1. NCBI lineage: Eukaryota > Viridiplantae > Streptophyta > Magnoliopsida > Fabales > Fabaceae > Acacia > Acacia concinna. The sequence goes on along the minus strand of JBAGKO010163213.1, from coordinate 8,610 downwards.
AAGACATTGAATTAATCTAAGTTTTTTTTTTCAGGATTTTGATTGTCTTTCGCGGCCTGAACCAAACAGATCTCCGTCATTCTCTTCCTCTTTCACTCTTAATCTATTTCTCTCACTCTTGCTCATCTGCCCTTAGCCCAGATCTCTCCGTTCACTCATCCCTAACCTCCGGCACTCCGCTCTGTTCCTCTCACTCTCTGGACCATAACTCCCTCACCATCACCTCTCTCTCTCTCTCTCTCTCTCTGTGTCATCACCACCGTAGTTTCTCTGTCACTCTCCTCTCTCGGCTTATCCATTCTCTTCTAGTGCTAATCTAAACGTGCTCTCCTCTGTCCATCTCGGTTCATACCATTGCTGAGCACTAGTGGTTTACTTTGCTGGTTGAGTTCGTGGTTTTTTGGTTTTCCTATTGCTGTTTCTGATGTAAGCTATGGTTTCCTCTTGTTTCTCTCTGCTGTTTCTGCTGAGATTGGATAGATTAGTGTTGAGTTTTAACTTAAGATTGATCGATAAAGGCAGAGTATTTGTTGAGAATAGAGTTTTAAAATGGTCATATGATGAATTATTGCTGAAGTTTCAGTCAATTAGCATGTTGTGCCAAGTTTTGTTAAGTTCTGCTTGTGCATTGCTAGCTCATTTGTTTGGTTAATATATGAACTTCAAGTGTTTGAGTATCAATTTCTAATAACTCTATATATACTTGATTGTCATGACACCTGCACTATATTGCTAAATTCTGATCTCTTGACTCACAGTTGTGTTTCTGAATTGCTAAATTCTGTACTTTAAATTCTAAATTGCTAAGTGGCTGATTGGTCAAATTGAGACTTGGCTTGTTAGAAAGTTCATACTTCCACGTGTTCCATATTTATAGTATAACAATGGTGTTTGTTCGGCAATATCTCATGATTCCACGTATATATATATTCAGTGATATTGGATATTGGTTTTGAGCAATTCTTAAAACTGGGAAATTAAGCTTGAAGAGTTAGTTTCCATGTGAGCTGAATGTATTATTTCATTTGGAACTTTGGGTTGCTAAAGCCACTTAGTTTCTAAGTTTATACCAATTGTAAACTGTATTTTCACAACTGAATATATTAGTTATTGTGAAAATTGAAAAGGTTCTTCAGTTTTGAAAATAGTGAATTGGGAAATATTTGGGAAAAAAAAAAGCACTTGTTAAACATTCATTTAACTCTTGCTATAAAATTAGAAATGATCGACTTTGTACATTTTCATCTTAATCCTAATTTTTCCAAATTCGCGTATGAACTATAGACTTAAATTGGGAATTTGGTGAATTATGCATCCTAAGTTCTGTTCTCTTCATTAGTTGCATATGATGGCTGGTGTTGGATTCCTGCTGATCTGAATTATTATTGGGACTACTAAGAATTAGGCTTGAATTTATGCGGATTAGTTATGCCCTTAGAATGATATTATGTCTTTTCCTTGTGGTAAATCAATTTGCTATTTAATGAGATTATTTTATTGCAATTACTGATGGCTACAAGTGTGAAATCAAGTTTTGTTATGATAAATTTAGCTCTTTTGTTTGCCACAATGAAATTTAGAAGGTTCAATTGAGTCTGAATTGTGTTCAATTCCCATTTTGAGAAGATCAATGGATTGTAAAGGCAGTGGGGATAAGCTTAGGATTGGATTAGTTGAAAGATTTGGAATCAGTTAGAACTCAAGTTTGGGGATTCTTTTCTTTTCTTCCTTTTTTAGGATAGGATAGGTTAGCTCAATTTTGTTGGTCTTCTCTTCTTGATATATGTCGCTATTTTGATGCCAAATGCTTGTGGCTGGTTTGTGAATCTTGTGCTCCTATTGTTCATGTCCTGGCCATTGATGGTCAATGAACTGCTCTTTTGATGTGATCAATGAGAGTTGCATTGATTTCATTGGTTTCTCTATATACTTAAGAGGTTTAGAAGCTTTTTCAAATTCCTATTTGACAACCTCTTTTGTGTTTAATGATTCTAATGCAATTTTTCAAAAGGACTTGCACTCTCATGTACATGATGCAATTGGTTTGTTTGATATTGAGAATGTTGCCTTAACCTTTGCATTCGATTTGCTTCAAGAGAAAGATACTTTTCATGCACTAATGGAAGCCCTATACACATTGGAGTAAGCTGCAATCTTTGTGAAGCTATTGAAGGGGCATCATTCATTACTTGGCATATATTTGGAGAGCTTCATGATTCTCATCAAAGATAAGAACTTTTTTTGTTCAAGAATTTGAAGAGATATCATCCCAAGGTTGTCCCTATCCTATACTTTGCCTCTTTGAATTGAATTGCATGATATTTGTGTTGCATTGTATAGCATGATCTAAGTATGGGGGACATACTAGTCTAGTAGTGTACGTAACAGTAGATAATAAAAAAAACATTGCATATGATCATTGGCTTGCTTGTTCTTTCTCATTTCTCTAGCTTAAGAATGTGCCTTGTTGTTCACAATTGCATGAGTTTCAATTGCTATCATGTACCCTTGCTTCCTTCTTCCTATGCATGTCCAATTTGTTATCTTATTGTGATTGTCATGATGATTAATTGTTTGATCTATCAATGAGGATTTTGCTAGGTTTAAGTGTGGGGGAGCACATGCTTAGGGATATATATTTTGTGCATGCATGATGAATTGTAATTGGCTTTATTTTTCCCACTAGATTGAGCATAACATTGAGCATTTTAAAATTTTGGCGTATAACATGATTATGAATGCCTTAAGGGATTAAAGGGAAGCATGTGACTTTATTCTATGCTTGAGAGAAGTTTGCGTAGTGAACTTTATAAATCAACTTCATGTACTTAAGCTAGATTAGTGGTTCATTTATCATTTGTTGAGAATTTAGTCATACCGGTGAGTAATTTGAGCCTCCATCATGTTTATCTAAGAGAGTGTACCCTCATACATTTGCATTCCCCTAGAACCTAGCTAGGACTCTTTCAAGGCCTTTATTAGCACATGAGTACCTAGTAGAGGAAAGAGGCATTCATTAATCACCCTTAACCTAAACAAGACATTCACATTTTTCACCCTCTTTGAGCCACTCATTTTTATTTCTAACCACCCAAGTTTGAATTTCATTCTTTAATGTAGATTATCTCATTGGGAAATTTAGAGGTATGGATGCATTTACTCATGTTATACTACTTGGCACCACTATTGCATAAAAAAAGAAGAGAAGAGAAGAGAAGAGAAAGAGAAAAAGAAAAGATAAAGAAAGGAAAAAATAATGAAAAAAATGGATAGCCAAGCTACTTCACACAATGTGAAAGTAGGCAAAAAAAATAGGCAAAGGAAAAAAGAAGAAGCAAAAGCAGAAAGAAAAAAAATGTGTGTATGAAGAAGGAAAGAAAATATATGTGTGTGTATACGTGGAAAGAGCAAAAGAAAGAAAAAGAAGAAGAAGAAGAAGAAAACATAAAGAAAGAATAAACTTGGTCCAAGCTAGTGAAATTCCTATTTGCATGTTAGAACTTATAAATTGCTAGTACCATGAGATAAGAAACATGTTTGGATGTCAATTCTTTACTTGGTTCATTTTTCCATTCCATCATGAAACTTTTTCCAACATTAAAAGCCAATTAAGTCCTCTTGATACTTGGTTCATGAATGCTAGGTGGAGATTGTAGGACTATGTATAGGCCTATGGTGGGAGTGAGATGATGAGATAAATTGAGTGAAACACAAACATCATAAGAGTGAGAGTGCTCCTAAATTGAAATTCTCACATCTAGAGAATTCAACTTGACAAGAGAGATAGGGCCTTAGTCTCACTTTTGGTAGTTGAACCACTCTTTATTTATAACTATGTGAGGGGTGGTGAGATAGTGATTTAGTGAGCTACTCTAGCATAGATGATTGAGAATAGATCAAGATATTAGACTGACTCTTGGGACCATTTGACAATTTATAATCATGTTCATCATTCATTTTTTTCCTTAGAATGTGATAGGTTTTGCCCGGGTGCAAAATCCAAAAGTGGGGATTTGATAATTCCTATTTTAATCAATTAATTCCATGTCATTTTATTTGATTTTAATTGATATTCATGATTAATTGGTCTTAATTTTCATAAATGGAATTAATTGGTTTCAATTAGATAATTAGTCAATTCAGGAAAAAAATTGAAAATTTTATGTGTATTAATTGGGTTGCATTATTTTATGCACATGTGATATTACATTTTTATAAACTTTCTTTGTAGGTAATTGGAGAAGCAAGAGGGAAATATTAAATTGCAAAGGGAGAAAGCATTAGGGCACAGAGTTAATTAGAGCCTTCTTTTAAGACAATTACTAAAATTGGCAAAACAAATTCCAATGAACATTCTAAGGTATGGAAGAATTTTTTTTGTTATTTAAAATTAATTTTTTTCCTATGTGTATAAATATGTTTTGAATATTCATGTTTTAGATTTTAGGGATTTGATTGAAGCAGTGTTTGGCATGCACAAGTTAAAAATTGTTCATGGTAACATTAACCTTAGAAACATTATGATGATCTCATCTAAAAGTTATAATGGACAAATAACATATACTACAAAAATATGCACCCTCCAACATTCAAAAAAGTTCCATGGAATATAACGTCTTCACTGAGGATACCATATTTTTAAGTATTTCAATATTATTCTTTTTTGTTTCTTTAACATTTATACACACACATATATATAACAATATTAAGTTACTATTAATAGATTTTTATGGGAAAAACAACCATTTCATATCCAGAGCTAGAAAGATTGATTCTTGATAAGGTTAGTCATCATGCAAATTCAAGATATGTAATTTTCTTTAAGCTAACCTTACTTTTGAAACCGGACCAACTAAAATGTACTATTAAAAAATGTCTAAATATTAATGTGATTGTTTTAGGTATTAAGAAATGAATTATTCCTCAGATGAAGGGACACACATTGTGTATATTGAAAACATCCTTGTAATATAAATTTATCAATTTCAACTATCAAAGTCAATAGTGATCAACTTGTGTTCCTTGAAAAATTATAGAATAGAGGAATTTGTGTTAAACATGTAAGTAAAAAGGAGGTTGAGTGCTAAAATGAAATAGGAGATTTGAAGTTCATGAAATGCAATCCCAATATGATCAATCATTATTTTCATGTGAATGATGAAAAGGGGATCAATTAGTAGTAATTGAAAAATATAAATACACATTAGACTATTATGTGGGAGAACATTATGAGGAAATATGGAATGAAAGGAAACCCACTGACTTGATGATGAACATACTAAGGTATGAAAGAATTTTAATTAATCTTTTTTTCATATGTGTATAAATGTGCATTGAATTTTCTTGTTTTAGATTTTAGTGATATGATTGAAGCAACATCTGGCATATGTAAGTCAGAAATTGCACATGGTAACATTAAACCCCATAAACATTACAATGACTTCATCTGAAAGCTAAAATGGACAAATGATATATCCTACAAAAATATGCACCCTCCAACACTCAAAAAAGCTTTTGTATGAAATGAACCATTTTCACCGATAATACCATATTTGTAAGTATTTCAATATTATTTGTTTGTTTCTTTAACATTTATACACACACATATATATTAAAAAATATTAAGTTACTATTAATAGATTTTTATGGGGAAAACAACTACAACTGCTTCTGGAAATTGCCAAAACAAAGAATTGAAAGAAAGGTACAAAATGCATTTATGGATATTTTTAATTTAGGTTATATCATAACATACTGTTTTATGGGAAAAAAATCCCTTTGGAGAGAATGCAAATTTGGGACATTTAACTAATATTGAAAATGACACAATTCGTCTTCATTCTCATCTCCCTTTCTATTTGGAGTTAGAAAGATTGATTCTTGACAAGGTTAGTCATATGCTAATTCAAGGTATACAATTTTTTTGAAGCTAGCCTTACTTTTGAAACCAAACTAACTAAATTGTACTATTAAAAATGTCTAAATATAAATGTGGTTTCTTCATATATTTATTAAAAAAATGAATTATTCATCAAATAAAAGGACAAATTGTGCATATTGGAAACACATCAGTGTTATAAATTTATTAACTTCAAATATCAAAGTCAATAGTGATCAACAAGTGTTCCTTGAAAAATTATAGAATAGAGGAGTTTGTGTTAAACATGTAAGTAAAGAAGAGATTGAGTACTCAATTGAAGTGATCATGTAGGTGGTGGTTCTTTCTTGGAATTGGCACCTCCCAAAGCTTGGGAATTATTGGAGACAATGACCTACAATTATCAACAATACTATACAAGAGATGGTACATCTTATGCTAGAGGGAGTATTATTCTAGAGGTATTCCATAAACATCTAATATGGATGTAGCAAGAGTTTTAAAAAATTTTGAAGAGAGATTGGTTAGAATAAAGGTAAACACTCACTCCAAGCCTTTTAATGCCGTAAGTATGTCTCAAGCAATTGTACCGGCTTCTTGTGAGCATTGTGGGTCATATATGCATGTTAGTAATTCTTGTCCTGGGCCTTATGAAGATATACATGTTATGTATCAACCAAGGGCAATTTCAATAAGAGAGACCTCCATTCAACCCCTACAACTCCAACCCATCTAATTCCTATGGTAAGGGAAACTTTAATTCACATACTTATAATCCTAACCTAAGGAATCATCCCAATTTTAGATAGAGGAATGATGAAGGGCAACAACCTCAACAAGGCCAATATGATGGACCTAGTAGTGAAAGAAGAACTATGGGACAACCACAACAACTTGACACTATGAATCCTATGGATATGGAAAAGTGTTGAAGGATTGTATGAGCTCATTAAAGGAGGAATTTAAGAAGGAGATAGAGCACAACAAGGCTAAAATTAATTCCTTATCTCAATAATTCTCTCATATGACCAATGCCCTTAATTTGTCTTAAGCCCAATCTAGTGGTGGTTTTCCTTCAAGTACGGTCATGAATCCTAATTGTGACAATGTGAAGCAAGTAAATATGATGACATTGAGAAGTGGGGAGAAGATTTCCTTTGAAGATCACATTCATGAGAAAGGTGAGTCAAGTAGTGTCAAGAAGGATGCTATTGAGCCTTTGTTACAAGAAAGGCCTACTACTTCTAATGGTGAGTTGAGTACTTCTATTGCTCCTAACCAAGTAAATGTTGATGATGAAGTAGTAGATGAAGAGATAGAAGTTGAGTCTCCTATTGAGGGTTGAGAGTGAGACCTTGAAAGAGAAGAAACTAGCTACCAAGCCTCCACATGTAGGTGAGAAAAGGGATGGATCCTTGGTGCCTTTTCATTCTAGGGGCAATAATATCAAGCTAAGTGATATTCCCTTCCCTAATTCTTACCCTATGACATTGAAAAAGATGCCATAGAGCTTTTTGGGAATATTGAAGTGAATGTGCGCTGGAATTTTTGAAAGGATCATCTAAGTACCTCCGTTTCCTAAAGGAATTGTGCACTATCAAGAGGAAATATAAACCGAATGAGGTGGTTTAGCTTGGCTCTAATGTTTTAGCTATTTTTCAACCTACTATTGCTGTTAAGCTTGGTGATTCAGGTGCATTCACTATCCCATGCATTATTGGAGCTTTCATTATTCTGAATGGGCTACTTGATCTTGGTGTTGCAATTAATGTGATGCCTCTCTACATCTTCAAGTCTCTAAGCACTAGGGACTAAGGTACACATAGAAGCACTAGCATAAGGATTCGTTTAGTGGATTAACCCCTTAGGAAACCTCATGGCATGCTAGGTGATTGTCTAATTAGAGTCAAAAACTTTGTGTTTCCTGCTGATTTTTATGTGCTAGATATGGGGAAGGAGATGGGAGTTGATGCCCCTTTGATTTTGAGCAGACCTTTTCTACGTACCGCTAGCACACACATTAGCCTCAAGGATGGTTACATTATGATGTTTATTGATGGTAGGGTCATTAAATTCAACATGTATGAGGCTATGAAACAACCTTTTGAGGACTATTCTTTATTGAATGTTATTAAATGTGAATTGCCTTGATAGCCTTGTTGATGATTGATAATTCATATTTTAACCATTTAATTCTATGTATTTTGGAGAGTTTGATTGCTTAAATCATATTTTAAATGCATTAAATGAATAAATTGGAATTATGTGGAATTAATTTGGAAAACATTAAATTATGGCTTAAAAAAAGGTATTTTTGTTATTTCTCTCTAGCATTTTAATTAAGGGCATTTTGTATTAAAAATTCTTTTGATTTATTATAGATAGGCTTAGAAAAATTAGAGAGAAAAGAAATTGGGCTTTAATCATAAAAGACTACAAAGCAAGAGAGAAAAAATATATCCAATTGATGGAGACACAGACCCATGACCCATATGACCCAAGTCCAGACCCAAGTCCAGAATCCACTTGCTAGATCTAACCAGGTGATTATACACGATATTTACATGGTTTTTAGGGTATTTTATATGGAAATTGCACACATTTATCCTCAATTTGTATAGTATTTATGGTTTATGGATTGAATGTGTCAAACTATGCATTTTGCTAAAATAAGGGTAAAAATAGCATAATTTTATATCATCCTTCAATTGCCTTGGCAAAGGTACTTTGTT
>JBAGKO010163138.1:0-20403 GCA_037177275.1 Acacia concinna | reverse complement strand
ACTGGTTGAAGAGAGATTAATGTTGGCCCTAAGATCACACATTCCTTTTCCCAATAATCTATCCCCAATATGACAAGGAACAGAAAAACTTTTCGGATCTTTTAGCTTTGGAGGAATTTGCTTAATTTTGTCAGTGAAGCTATTGGTTACAACAACTATCTCGAATTCAGTGAACTGCCTCTTTTTAGTTAAAACATCCTTCATGAATTTGGCATATTTAGGCATCTGTTCCAAAGTTTCAGCAAATGGTATGTTGATGTGGAGTTGCTTGAACATCTAAATGAACTTCTTAAATTGCTTATCTTCCTAATGCTTCTTCAGTCGTTGAGGAAACAGTGGCGCAGGCATATATTTTAAAGGAGAAGTGTGGATCTTCTTATTAGAATTCTATGGTGCAACAGTGTTCTCTTCAACCATATTATCAGTATTTGCATGCACCCTATGTTCTTGCTTAGCCACAACCTTATCATTAGAACTAGGACTTGGGATGTCAAGTAGTTGCTTCCCACTTCTTAAAGTCACTGCTTTGCATTCTTCCTTAACATCCCTTCTAGGATTAGGAATAGTGTCACTAGGTAGACTATTTCTGGTCAAGATATTCACTTGAGATGCTATTTGGCCAACCAGTAACTCAAGATTTTTTATGGTGGTATCATGAAGATTAACTTTGCTTATCATACCTTCTTGAATCTTGAGAATTTGCTTTAAGAGTTGATTTGTCTCTAACTCACTTTCTCTAGATCTTCGTTGTTGCTCAAACCCTGGTGGTGCTATTGGCTTGCTAATGGAAGCATAATGATTAGGTGGATTCTTACTTGGGCCATTTTTCTAAGAGAAATTGGGATGATGTCTCATTCCTGGATTGTAGGTATTAAAATATGGATTTCCACAAGGATATCTCTTATTGTTGTTTAAATAGTGTACTGTCTCCATAATGTGTAGACAATCCTCATAAGAATGTGCTTCTCCACAAGTTTCACAATAGAGGTGTGAGGCCTGGATTGTATGAATGTCCCTAGAAGAACTCTTCTCTATCTTCATTTCAAGTTGATCAAACCTTTTAGCCATAGCTGTTAGTTGAGTTGCAATGTCCCCAGAGATATTAGAAGAATTTGGCTCCTTATAATTCCTGTATTTAGATTGTGCTTTATCATATTGTTGCATGGAACTAGAGGCTATCTCATCATATAGTTTCAATAACTCATATACTCTCTTTTTGCCAATTCCACTACTATAGGCATTCTTGAGTTTAGTAACAACGGGTCCATCTAGTCCAACTTAAAAAGTCTCTAACAACACATAAATCTTCTGCTCATGGTTATGGCAGTTGCGTCACATCTCCTTGAATCTCTCTCATGCCTCATGGAATAGTTCATCCGGTTCTTGTACAAAACCTAATAACTTGGCTCTCTATACTGCTCGTTGACCCCTTGGAATGAATCGTGTTTTGAATTGAGTTGCTAGCTCATCCCATGTTGTAATAGAATAAGGAGGTAAAGCTGTGAGCCAAGCTTTTGCTTTCTTATCTAATGACATGGGAAAAATCTAAGTTTTAGTGCATCAGCAGATACTCCTTGTTGTTTGAAGTTTTCACACATTTGAACAAAGTGAGGCAGGTGCTTAGTTGGGTCTTCATTCTGATTTCTTGAAAATGAGCCAATCATCTGTAGCATCTGAACCATAATTGGCTTCACCTCAAAGTTCCTAGGAGTAATATATGGGAATTAAAAGCTGGATTCATAGGTAGCATTCTCTTGTTTCATATATTCATCCAAAGTACGATCATCATCATTATTATGGTTCGCCATGTTGTTTCGAGTAGGTGAATTTGGTGCGTTTACTAATTCAGCTTCAGAATTAGTTTCCTCTTCTTCAGAATGGTTCTCTTCGTCAAGGTTGTTAGGGAGGATTGCCAAAGCGCCGGACATACGTCACAAGGTATCTAGAAATCCAACAATAACTAAGGAGTATCAAACTTATCGAAAGGGAAAACAAAAGAAAAAAAAAGAAAATAAAGAAAGACTCAAACGTAATCAATCACACAACTAAGATAATTAACTCAATAAACTTTTGCCAAAGTCTCCGGCAACAGCACCAAAAACTTGTTAGCCGCTTAACTACAAGCGCACGGGTCGTAAGTAATATAAAAATATCGTTCCCACGAGGATTAAGACAAAATAAGCATTAATTATCTTAATTAAAATCTCAATTAGGTTGAGCGAATGTGTTTTAAAGATTTAACTAAGTAACTAACTAACTAATTTTTAAAAAGTAAAAATTATGTATTTTCTTCAAGATCAGAAAACCTAAGATTATTATCTCCCTTATATTTCAAGAATACTTAATTGGATCCCTTCTTTTATTTACTTTCTAAGATCAATTATGCTAACTTGTTCATTTCTTCCTACAAGTTCATTTCTTAAAACCTGTTCATATCTTCTTATTAATAATGCATAAAATTATTTTCTATTTTGATAATGTTAATCTATTTTCCTTATATTTTCCCGAAATTTATGATTTTTACTTTTCCACCAATTTTGTACGTTTCCTATAAAACTTGCTTCTATTAACATACTAGCAATATTTACTTCTATATTTCTTCTTATTAAGGCTATAAGTCCACTTAGGTAGCTACCCAGGGATGACCAGAGATGATCCGGGTTATGGAAGGATTCATGTCCTCTTTCATACAGGAATACTATAGAGACTCCCGCATGGAGCTCAGACCTTCCTCCTTCAGACTATTCCAGCACAGCCTTCATTCGTTTCCTACCAGAGGCGTAACTGGATTTCGACCTTTATGAGTATATAACCAGTAGTTCCTCCTTCAGACCATTCTAGCACAGCCTTCATTCGTTTCCTACCAGAGGCGTAACTGAATTTCTACCTTTACGAGCATATTCTAAATTTTCAAACTTATTCATCAACTTCATAATAATGCATAAAATTCTTTTATATTTTGATAAGGTTGATTTATTTTCCTTGTATTTTCTCGAAATTCATGGTTTTTACTTCTTTCTTTTTCTGATGGTGGACCTTTAGTCCACGAACCCACCGAGTCCTGGTATCTAGCCGTAATTTAAGCTCTCGAATTCATTGAGCTCGTGAACCAACTAGTCCAGGCACCCCCAATCGATTAAGCCCGAAAGGTAGCCTGCGAACCAACTAGTCCTGATTTTTACTTTTCCACCAATTTTGTATGTTTACTATAAAACTTGCTTCTATTAAAATACTAGCAATATTTAATTCTATATTTCTTCCTATAAAGGCTATTAACTATGCTTCTGAAAATTATTTTGATATAAATTTTTAAAATAATTATTTTTACATATTAAAATAGTATTATAAAAATGATTTAAAATAAAAATATATTTTTATAAATAAAAATATTCTAATTATAAAATATGTGGATATTAATAATAATATTATTAAAATATATTTATATAATAAAAATATGTTACTGAAATTATTATAATTTAAAATATATTATTAAAAATAATTTAAATAAAAAATTATTATTATAACAAAAATATATTATTAATATTAATATTAAACGAATTTACATAGAAATATATTTTTATCATTAAATATGATATAAAATTTTAAAAAAATTATTTTTACACATTTTTAATATGTTTAAAATAAAAATATGATTAAGGTGATAGAAGGATCATGTCCTCTTTCATATAGGATACTGTTACATATCTACTCTCCTGGTGATAAGACCTTCCCCCTTCATATCATATCAACACAGCCTTCCTTCATTTCCTACTGGAGGCGTAACTGAATTTCCATCCTTATGAATAAATTTATAATTATATATTATAATTTTGGGAGTAATAAAAATGTTAGAAGGAGTAAGAATGATAAGTATAATTGCAATAATATGATTAGTATTTACTAATGAATATAAAATATATAAAAGATCGAATATCAATAGATAAGTATTTTATGCCTATACTAAAAGAAGTACCTTTGAACCCTACAAATATAACAATACCAATAAAATTATAAATTGAATTAGATAGAACAATAAATTACCTTGAATTAATAATCTTAGATAGAATAAGGTTGTGCTGATATGATTTGAAGGGGAAGGTCTGATAATCAGGAGAGTAGATCTGTGACAGTATCCGATATGAAAGAGGACATGATCCTTCTATCACCCGGATCACATTTGGTTTTTTAAACATATTATAAAATGTGTAAAAATATAATTTTTTAAATTTATATCATATTTAATGATAAGAATATATTTCTATGTAAATTAGTTTAATATTAATATTAATAATATATTTTAGTTATAATAATAATTTATTATTTAAATTATTTTCAATAAAAACTAATATATTCATAATAAAAAATAGTATAAATATAAAAATAATTATAATGAAAAAAAATCTTATTTTTATTTTATTTAAAAATTATATAATTTTCATAATAAAATTTTATTATTATAAAATTAAATATATTATAAAAAAATTATAATTTAAATAAAATAGTAAATTATTACCATTATTCCTCTCCTATCCTTTTTAAAGGTGAGTTTGGAATAACGGTATAATAAGTAACTTATTTGTATTCGGACTTATAGATAAGTCAGATTAGATATAAGTCAAATTATGTATGTTTGGATTGACGATAATATAAGTGACTTATGTAAAAGTAAAATGTGTTTGATTAATATGTTAAAAAGTAACTTATTGTGGTAAATTACTGAAAAAAACATGAATATTAGTAAATATATTATACATATATATATTGCAAAATTCAAAAATTATACCAGAAATTTTTTTTAACAAAAGTTAAGAATAAAAGCTTAAAATATATAATTAATAACAAGATTGAATTATTAAAAATGCATATAAATTAAAAAGTAAAGAAATATAAAATTTCTTATGAAATAACATTATATTACTAATCGAATCATATGGACCGTATAATTCTGTCTTTAATTTCATTACTAACATAATTTATTTGAGTTTTATAATTACTATCTCGTATCTCCTATCCTAATTATAATACCTAATTGACTTTCTTCGCTTCCTTGATCTCTCCAAAAAGAATCAATTAGGTCTTATAATTAGAACTTGAGCGAGTCTTATTACATATAAATATATTGTGATATTTATACTACATTCGGTTCTAATTATAAGATTTAATTGACTTCTTTCGTTTTCTTAATCTCTAAAAAAAACTAGGTATTATAATTAGGACTGGAAGTAGTCTTCTTACATATAAATATATTATAATAAATTTTAATGCTTTAAAATAATATAATTAGCTTTCTTAAAATTCTCTAAAAAATCAAGTAGATCTTATAATTAAAACTTGATAGAGTAAATTGTAACATAAAATTAAAATAAGATCATTTTCCACCATAAAACTAATATTTGGACAATAAGCAACAAATAATTGCTTATTCAAATAAGATCATTTTCCTCTATAAGAACAATATCTTTATTTTATTTTCAAACACTCAATTAAATCCAATATACTAAATAAATCCATTTTAGAACAAATAAGATCAATTAACCTACCTTATTAACTTCCCAAACACACACTAAATCAAACAATCTATCTTCTTATTAATAACATATGGAAGAATTATAAGTAGTGTGCAAGATAGTATATTAGAAATGCTAACAGAAAATTTAATATATCAAAAACTAAAATTTACGTTAAATACAAATTTTGCTATATCTAGAGCAGATGAACATATGAATAAATCTATAATTATATATCATAATTTGAGAATAAAAATGTTAGAAGGAGCAATAAGTATAACTGCAATGATATGATTAATATTTACAAACGAACATAAAATATACAAAAGATCTCATGGAAGAATAACTGTAGATAAATATTGTATGCCTATATTAAAAGAAGTACCCTTAAATCCCACAAATATAATAATACCAACGGAATTACAAATAGAATTAGATAAGACTATAAACTATCAAGAACCAAAAACCCCTAGAAGGATACAAGCTAATAATAATTTAGGACAAAGAATATTAAGAATAAATACACCATCCTTAAATATAGATATATGAATTATGAATTCACAAGGAAAAGGCATTATCAACCCTGAAATAAGACAGAGATTAATTAGAAATTCTAGCCATGAAGAAGATGAATATCAAAGAAATTTATTAGCAGAAATATCAATAAACTCTAATTTAGCACAAATAAGACTTAATACTAGAAAAATAAATTTAACTTGAAATAAAAATTTTATAAAATTAGAAATTATGGTAAAACCACCAATAGAAAAAGAACAAAATAGAACATATTTTAAATAATGAATTACAATGCAATAAATTAGAAAGACTTAAAGAATTAGGAAAACCTGTAGAACAGAAATTATATGAAATGAAAATGGATATTCAAGATAATGCAAGTGAAATACATCTTATACATCAAAACATAAAGAAAATAATGGATTTATTAGGAATTAGGAAAAAGACATTAGAATGAGCACAAATGAATATGATGAGAATATTAGATCAAATAGAACAGGAAGAGATGAGTCAACAAAAAATAAGAAACCAATCATTAGATGAAAATGTAAAACAAACAAGAATAATGACAGAAGAAATAAAAAAAGGACAAGAAGTAATAAATAAAAATTTATGGACTATATATGAAGAAATAGAAAAAATAGATTTAGAAAGATCTCGTGAAAGGAATGGTATAATAATGAAACAAGAAATAGAAAATATAAATATAAATCAAGAAGAAAGTAATAGAATAGCTGAAATAGCATGTCATATAGGATCATGAATATATTATTTAATAGAAATAATAAAACCACCAATAAAAAATGAACAAAATAATCAAACTGAAAACATAAATATGAATATGATGAATGTTTTAAAAGAAGTAGATGAATTAAGCGAAGAAGAGATAGAAAATTTAATGGGTCAAGAAGAAGAAAATTTAGAAAACATAAAAAGAGAAGACATTTAACAAAAATAGGAAATATTGAAGAAACT
This sequence comes from Acacia concinna, assembly GCA_037177275.1. Lineage (NCBI taxonomy): Eukaryota > Viridiplantae > Streptophyta > Magnoliopsida > Fabales > Fabaceae > Acacia > Acacia concinna. The sequence continues at coordinate 13,405 of JBAGKO010163138.1, read as the reverse complement.
GGACAAATAAATATGGAAATAGATAGCAGTGGTGTTACATCTGAAAATCAATCAAGAAATAGACCTAGAAATGAAGCTGAAACAAGTGCAATTAGAGATGAAAATGGAAACCCTATAGAATATGAAATAAGAAATGAATTATACCATAAAGAACCTTTAAGAAGAAATGATATACCTTTTGAAGCAGTATTTAAATCACCAAATAAATTAGGATTTACACCTACACCTATAGAACAATATGAGAGTAGAAATATACCAAATAATGGAATATGATTATACTTAGATTGTAATCTGGATAATGAAAAAAAGACTAGAAGAATGGAGTAAAGCACAATTAGTAGCTTTCGTAAGTCGAGTTATAAATACAGAAGAAAATAGTATGTTATGATAAGCAAGTTTTATTGGAAATGTATAAAATTGGTGGAAGAGTAAAACTCATGAATTTCGTGAAAATACAAGAAAAATAGACCAACCATATAATACTATAAGAGAATTTGCTACAATATTAATAAGAAGATATGAACATGTTTTAAGAAATGAATTTGTAGGAAGAAGTGCAGGATTAAATGAGGAAACAAAAATTAAAAAAGCTATAGAAAAATTACATGAAATAGAAATATGCTCTTTAGATCCGAAATATTTAAATCAATATATATATGTGAATTTAAAAAATATTATTATGAAGCAAGAATTGATAAATATGATAATCAGAAGCATTATTTAGAATTGTTTTATCGAAAACTACCAAATTAATATCAGAAACTATAATAGATGATTATAATAGAGCTTTTGGAACAAAATAAGAATTAATGCCACATATAGATACTATAGGAAGAAGAGAAAATTATTTAAGAGAATACTTATATGATAGATGTAAACAAGTTTGGAAAAATATAAAATATTACAAGACAAATAAAACAATTCTGAAATGTGGAGAATTTGAAAAACCTCATAAATGGGGATATAATACAGCTATTTCTCTCAATGGTTTCATTATGTGTTCCAGAGCTGCAAGACAAATAACAATTTTTTCCCCCCAATCGCAGGGTGACTGCATGAACAGTGTCTTGTTGGGATTTTTTTTTTTTAATGAGAAGTGAGCTGTTCAGCCTCTTTAGGTCACTTTTCAGTTGTGAATTTAATAAGGTTTTGGCAAGATAAAGGAACATGATCCTCTGGCAGTATGCTGTTTCCATTGGCTTGTAGTTTTTCGATGATGAGAACTTGCATGCTTTCAAACCTGAGACTTGTTCTCCACACCATCTTTGGGAGACAGTAATTTATCTGTCATCTCTTAGGATTTCAACTCTTGGTTTGCCAGCCACTTTTCCCTTGTGGATTTGCCCGAGAATTGGAAAGCACTAATGAACTAACGTTCTTATTTAACTTTTTCACCCAATTCTTTTGGTATGTTTGATATAGGAATTCCCTGAATGAGTATGAACTATGGATAATACAACTTTACAATGCGGCATACATTTCATTCATTTTTTGATCAAATTGCCTATCTATTTTAATGGCTACATAGATAAACAAAATCATAGATATGGTAGAATATAGTCAAACCTCACATGTAAATGTCCAGACAGGAATGCCAAATGCCACTGCCAATCCAAAATCCGAAAGCTTTAGCGAATTACTGCAGCAATCTATCAACCAATTCTGCGGCTTTAAGTCTCGATGGAGAGCTCTATGTGAATGACAGTAAGCAATAGCACACAGAATTTGATACAGAAACAACTGCAGAATAAATAATTAACTCACTCAAATTTCAATTTAGTTGGTCCTTCAGGCCAAGATTAGGTTTTTTCCCCCAATTCAGAATCAGTTTTCATGACACTGAAGAACAAAAATATCATGAATGAAGAAGCTTGCATAGGTAGAACTATGTGACATACACATAACATGTAGTGTTCCCTCTCTCTTTTTATATATAAGAGTAATAGTAATAATTTTATTGAAGGTGATGCGTTAACTAACAGGATAAACTCCTAGATAACGATGAATTAGACTCTGGGAAATCATAAGACACTAATCCTAGATTAGGAAACTGAATACTGCACCCAAAATTAAAAATGAAAATATACCAATACTGGGAGAGCTGCATAAGGTGACCAATTTAAAAATGAAAATGCATATGGATGAGAACTAGCTACTAGATACCATGCAGCAACTTAAGAACTTAAAAAGTGACCAGTATTACCTCAGGCAATGTTCTGAGTAGATAGACCACAGATCCAGAATTCTTCAACCTATTTCCCATGAGTTAACTATTCAACACTCTCCTAGCTACTCTTCTCAGCCACATAATCTAATCACAATGACGTGGCTTCCAAAAGACTTTGATCTACTAAAAGTAAGGGGTACTCAGCTAGTTCCATTTCTTGGGTTCCTCATTGAGCTACTCAGTAGTCAGTACTATACAAATCCAGTGAAGTTTACAACAAACTTTGTAAATTTCTAATGTCAAATCACAATAACAAACTTGTGTCACCTACTTCAGTCAGCAATTTGTAGTGAAAACAAGAACCACAAAGCTCAATCAAGCAATGACGGGCTTAACCAACATATAACTTTAAATAACCAGAGCAACTAACACTTATGCACTCTGAATAGCAAACTTTAGGTCAAAGTAGTACTAGAACTTGGTCAAAGAATTAGTTGGAGCTCTAATATAAGATATCAAACGGGTAGCCTTCTCCCAACCCAAGTTTGTTATCATGTAAATTTTGAGAGAAGAACAGAAAAAATGTGGCTTGCTCAAATAAAACTTACACACATTGCGGCAGGCCTCTCTTCTTTTGATCATAATGATATGCAAATAGAGATTCACTACGAGATAAATTATTCCAGATTATGACGAAGGATGACCAGGTGAAAATAAACTGAGTATCACTCCATATAATCATACAATCCCAATCTTCCACTTATTCACAAACCCCTAATCCTTTAGGAGATTCATTTGGATTTGCCTCTCATTATAAACAATGTCAACGGCCGAAATTTCCTATAATGCTAAGCCTAAAACTCATCTTTAGAAACACAAGACTTTTATATAGCATAATATCAATCTCATAATATGTATTTGACTAAGTCATTCGTAACAAAAACTTGTGAAGCATGAATTAATGTTGAAGGACCTTTATTTTGAAAGGCACATATATGCTTGCAACAACTCTAAGAATATTTGAGTAATCACTCATTTTTCCCTTCATTTGATATATGGAAAGATAGGAAAAGGAACAAAAAGGCATAAAATTTCTTGCGGATGTAATTTCCTTGATAACGCATTACAAATTATTTTCATTTTCTGAGTGAGTTCCAAACCTATAATTAAGGTGATCATAAACTTAGTCATGTGAAACTCAAACACCTCCTTATATAAGAAAGCAATTACACACCTTTATTTGGCCATGATCTTTTGAAAAATTAGCAGATGAATCCATGTGCATCTTCATATCTCAGTCTAGGTACTCAAAAACTAGATACAAACGCTTCTCATTGTGTAATACATCTTGTAACCTTTCATTCACATAGCCCTCAAGCATAGGCCAAAATGGATATGGCTATAATGGTAGAAGAACAATAGGGCAAATATTTAGTGAAGCAACAAATTTGTTATGCGTGAAATAATTAAGATAGTATAATCAGGGCATTTCCGTCTTTTCATTACAGTTAGTTATTTTCTATAGTGTATTCCACGTGCTCATCCATATAAGTGGGCTACTATGCATTATAGTGGATATGAAATGAGTATTGCCTGATCCTTACCTCACCCTTTTCTCCTTCATTCTTCTCCATTTCTTCTGATGCATTGTCTTGTCACATTCTACTCATAACATTGGTATCAAAGAAGCTAATATGGGATGGCTGACAACATCATAGCTCAAGCATCGTTTAGGGAAACAAAGGAGAGGATTCACATGGAAATGAATCAGCAGCTGGAGGAACAAATGCTGGATGTTCAAGAGATGAAGGGACAATAATGGACTTCAAGATTTGATGCGAAGGATGTCCCTGCAGCTTGTGGATATTCAGAATCAAAGAGGTCCAGGAATATTCAAAAATAAAGATGGCGTGTATCTTGTTCCCACCAGGTATACCAAACTCGACTTCCCTACATTTTGTGCAAATGATGTAGATTCCTGGTTAGCTAAGTGTGAGAGATACTTCTTATTGGATGAAACACCAGAGGGACAAAAACGATGTTGGCTAGTATTGGTTGGATGCCAACGTGTATAAATGGTTATAGTATTTTGAGAGAGGAAGAAGTGGGGCTATACCTTAGCCTAAGTTTTCAAAGGCTATCAGAGTAAGATTTGGGCCCTTATATGATGATCCGATGGAGGATCTAATGTGATTAAGGCAATCCAGCACATTACTTGAATATCTGATGTGTAAAGTGGATCTTCCAGAACATAAACGCATGAGTTGCTTCAACGGGGGGTTGAAACCTGAGTTAGCGTTGGGAGTGAAATTGCTTCAACCTTAATCGTTGCTGGAAGCGACTAAGCTAGCTCATTTATAGGAGTCCAATTTAAATTCTATACAACATTACACACTTGCACATGGATTTAGCAAATACATGGCTTCTTCTTCTAAGGGAATATTACTAGCCCCAATGAAAACCTGGAATGCAGACTTGAAGAAAAACCAAGGCATGGGAATATCGAGTTCTACTAACAAAGGAGTTTTGGGATGTCCTAATGTGATGTTCAAACAAAAACTATCTGCTGAAGAGTTGGAAGAGTGTAGGACTAAGAACTTTTTTATTATTACAGGGAGAAATATACTCCAGGCCATGAATGTGCTGCTAAAAGAAAAACACAAATCTTCATGATGGAAATAATTGATGATCTGCAAGGGAAGGAAGAAGATAAGGGAATTGATGAAGTTGATATAGAGACACATGTTGACACAAGAATTGACTCACTAATCATTTCCCTCAATGCCATGCTGGGTATGTCAGATGATTGTCAGACATTAAGGGTTCGAGGTATGATTGGCAAGCGTGTAATTCATATCTTAGTGGACACGGGAAGTACACACAATTTCTTAGATGATTGCTTAGCTAAGGAATTGGATCTACAGTTTCAAAGTATTACTCCATTAATGGTCCTTGTTGTTGGAGGGGGAAAAACGTGGGTCCAAGGACGATGCCTTATAAAGTGGGGTGCAGCAGGGGCAATTTTTGACACCAACGTGCTACTATTACCGATAGGAGGATGTGACATGGTGATTGGAATGCAGTGGCTTAAAAGATTGGGAATCATTAAATTAGATTGTAGGAACCTTACTTTAGAGTTTGAGTGGAAGGTAAGCGTGGTCAAATTGACTAGGGTCCAAAGTGGGAAGAGCAAGTTAATTGATGAAATTAAAATGATGAATTTGTTACATGAGAGGGAGGATACTTTAGCCTATCAAATTATACCCACTCAATGTTGGTCATTGTCTGTAACGGCTACCGAGGACTTACTGGCAGAAATATCAAGTCTATTGAAGCAATACGCCGTGTTATTTAAAGAGCCCACCTCTTTGCCTCCAAAAAGACGGATTCATGATCATAAAATTATACTGAAGGAAGGCACAAAACCTATAAAGATGAGGCCATACAAGTATCCCACTGTACAAAAGGATTTTATTGAAAAAATTATCAAAGAAATGTTAGAACAAGGTGTAATTCAGCACAACACTTCTCCTTTTGCAGCTCCAATTGTACTGGTGAAGAAGAAGGATGGGAATTGGAGAATCTGTGTAGACTATAGAGCCTTTAACAAAGCTACAGTGAGGGACAGTTTTCCTATTCCTCTCATTGAGGATTTATTCAATGAATTAAGAGGGGCAAGGATTTTTCCAAAGCTGGATTTGTGTTCTGGTTATTACCAAATCAAAATGAGAGAAGAAGATATCTACAAGACGGCCTTCCAAACTCATGCTGGCCATTATGAATATCTTGTGATGCCTTTCGGATTGACTAACGCACCCTCTACTTTTCAAGATATTATGAATAAAATTTTCAGTGGATTCCTCAAGAAATTTGTTCTTGTGTTTTTTTGATGATATTCTTGTCTACAGTTCTGACATGTCAGCTCATTTACAACATCTTCGAATTGTGTTTGATGTATTGCAGTAAAGTCAGTTTTTCATCAAACAATCTAAGTGTGCCTTTGCAACTCAAAGCATTGAATATCTTGGTCATGTCATTTCTTATGGTTGTGTCGCTATTGATCCTCAGAAGTTAAAAGCAGTGGATTCATGGCCCATGCCTAAAACAGTAAAGGAATTACTGTTTCATCAAATCCTATGGCATCATTGCACATCCGTTAACCGAGTTATTGAAGAAAGATAGTTTTAAGTGGACTGATAAGGCGACTCGATCATTTTACATGTTGAAAAATGCTCTTATTAAAGCTCCTGTGTTAGCATTACCTAATCTAGCACAATCATTTACGTTGGAGATTGATGCTTCTAGCATTAGGATTGGGGCGGTGTTGACTCAAGGCAACCATCCTGTGGCTTTTGTCAGTAAAGTCTTATCACCACACAATTAACTTTTATCAGTATATGACAAGGAATTGCTAGCAATTGTTCATGCAGTCTCCAAGTGGCATAAGTACTTGTGTATTCAGCCTTTTGTGATATTAACTTATCAAAGAAGTTTGAAGTTCCTTATGGAACAACGACTGTCAACTCCCTCCCAATATATATGGATAACGAAATTGATGGGGCTTCAATATACCATTCGTTATAGAAAAGGGGCAAAAAATGGGGTGGCCAATGCTTTATCACATGCATCTCATGGTGAGCTACTTTATATGTCCATCTCTAACTTTTCTACATAATTGTGGGAGCAGATACGCAACCAATGGCAGACTGATGAAATGTTACAATGTATCATTAAAGGGCTGCACAATAACCCTCTAACACATCCAAAATTCCAATGGAAGGATGAAATGCTTTTAAGGAAGCATCGGGTGATTATTGGACCAAATCAAGGGGAACTTAAAAAGTACATATTGCAATGGTTGTATTTAGGACCCCAAAGAGGTCATTCAGGCGTTCAAGCCACGTTCCATAGTGTGAAGTCACTTTTCTATTGGAAGGGCATGATTAAAGACATCAAACAATTCATTGAAACATGTGAAACCTGCTTACGTTACAAGACTGAGAATGTTACTAGTCTTGGATTATTGCATCTTCTGCCTATTCCAGCTGGTGTATGACAGAGTTTTACGATGAACTTCATTGAGAAATTACCTTGAATGAAGGGAAATGGTGCGATTTGGGTAATCATAGATCGACTTAGCCAATACACTCATTTTATTGCTCTAATCCACCCTTTTTCTGCGTTGATTTGGCACAACTATTCATTGATCACGTGTATAAACTCCATGGGGCACCTACTAATATCATCAGTGATAGGGATCCTCTGTTTACTAGTCGTTTTTGGCGCGATTTCCTTCTCTGCTTGGGTATGGATCAGAATTATCTACAGCATGTCACCCTCAAACTGACGAGCAAAGCGAAGTCCTTAACTAATGCTTGGAACATTACTTATGATGTTTTGCTTGGCAACAACCACACGACTAGTTCTGATAACTATCATTAGTAAAATGGTGGTACAATACCACTTATCATACAACAACTAAGTCTACTCTGTTTGAGGTAATGTATGGACAGCAGCCGCCAATCCATATGTCGTATCTATCACGTGATTCTTTGATGGAATCCATTGATAGAACATTTCTGGCTCATGAGGTTTTGTTGACTAATCTGAAAACCAACTTAGCTGCTGTAGTGAACTGAATGAAGCAACAAGCTGATAAGCATCGCTATGAGAGATAGTTCAATGCTGGAGATTGGATCTTTCTTAAACTTCCACGATATTGTCAGCTTACTGTTGCGACACGAAAGTCTGTAAAGCTATCTCCGCGATTTTATGGTCCTTATCGTATTCTCCACAAGAGTAGTGAGGTAGCTTACATGTTGGATTTGCCTCTGACTGCTAAGGTTCATCCCACCTTCCATGTGTCCCTTCTTAAATGATGTCCTGATCCTTGTGTACCTGTGATTCACGTACCTGAGGAAGAGAATGCTGATAATCCAGTCATGTGGGAACCCTTTGCTGTTCTAGACCATCAAGTGATACCTTGCAATAATAGGCCGTTGACTAAGATTTTGTTCCATTGGAAGGATGGGCTGCCAGAAGAAGCAATGTGGGAATCTTGGGCTTTTATGTCACATCACTTTCTAGAGTTTGTGGGTCAATCACATCCTTGAGGACATGGATGATTTTATGGGGAAAGCAATGTTATGAGTGAAATAATTAAGACAGTATAATCAGGGCATTTCCGTCTTTTCATTATAGTTAGTTATTTTCTACAATGTATTCCACATGCTCACGCATATAAGTGAGCTACTATGCATTATAGTGGATATGAAATGAGTATTGCCTTATCCTTACCCCATCCTTTTCTCCTTCATTCTCTCTGTCTCTTTCTCTATAATCTTCTTCATTTCTTCTGTTCCATTGCCTTATCACATTCAACTTGTAACAAAATTTAAGAGAAAACCTTATATGGTGAAAATTGCAACAGTCCAATTGGGCTACTAGTCTTAGTTTTTTTATAGATTAGCATAACACTGTACAAACATGTCTTCCATATAGCCTTCAAAACAACCATTTATGTTGTTTAAATGAAATCATCATAGTGAGGTGTGGGAAAACCATTTCGCAAAACACAAGTACTATATTTAACAATATTCCTATTCTGCATCTCTTTCAAGAGACAAACCTCTGGAATGGCAGTGCTAGGAACTCCATGTTCCTGATCCAATTGCATTTTCTTCAATGCTATGGTCTCATTGATAACCCGATCACGAGCCTGGTAAACCACACAATAATTATGGTAGGAATATGTGATCTTACAATGTTCCAAAAAGACTATAATGCCCCTCAATTAATTATGATAAGCAGAGAGGCTGAGACTATTTGACCCTCACAAGTGGGTGGGGGAAAACAGATGGAAGGGTAGTTTAATGCTTATAATTGCATCCATATCCAAAAACCTTTTAATTCACTGACATTCAGAATTCATTTCTTCAAGCATATTATGGTCAACTTGATGCAGTACTGTTAAATTGAATAGAAAGAATAGAATAATAGAGATGAAAGAGATACTGAGAGGTAGGAGAAAAGAACAATCTTTATTTTAATTCTACAATTCTTGGACTGATACAAGTCAACCAAAACAATGACAATGATCTACCATTAGGATTAAGCGACTAAGTGGATTTATAGACATCCCTACTTCTGCCTTACTAATAAGCATTAACCCCTAATAGGCTCAATTAACTCACATAAGCCCACTAACCTTAGTTAGATCCATTTAATTAACTAGTAATGAAATAGGAGGATAATAATACTCTAGTTTAAATCCATATTTCTGATTAAAAATAATAAAAGTTTTCCAAATTTGTCTCCAGAGAAAATTTCCTATTGGAAAATATGATTTAGGAAGACATGATTTTTAACATTGCTAATTCTCCTCTAATAACATCCCTGACTTGTCTTCTGACTAAATTTCCAACATCATCATGCCAACTTGTTTTATAATAACCTCAAGTTAAGGGATACAACACTATGAGTATACTTTGTTGAACAAAACTAGAACTTAATTATTGCATATATAAGTTTAGCAATTCATAAGTGGATGTTTATTAAACCAAATATAAGTTCAGCAAATATATCAAAACCGTTTATGTGATCAAAATAATAAAGGAAAAACAAATAAGGTAAGTTACCCCTATTCTCTCCTACATGAATTCACTGTAAAACACCTAACCACTTTGAAAAGTGAAGTCTAATTTAGATTTAGAGTATTAATATCCACAAATAGGGGGTTTAACTAGTGCCACAGAAATGTAGAAACACAACATTATTTTAATTTCTGATGAAAGTGCAACATGTAAGGAGTGGGTATAAAAGAATGGAAAATCCTAGAAAACAAAAGTTAGATGACCAATGGTGAAGAACCAAACAAAGCAAGGGAACACACTGACATTGTATGAGCACACAACATTATAAAAGAGTCTCAGTGGGTATAAAAGAATGGGAATACACAACATTATTCATTTATTTCTCTTGTCCAGATAAAGATATGAACACCTGGGAGACAGTAGTGATGGCGAAGAGGTCACGGGCCCTAACAGTGAAGATGACATAGACGAGCACAATAATGGCTTCTCTCCTTCCGTTGAAGAGGACATGGTCCACAACAGTGAAGAACACTTAGACTAGCAACCTCTTGACGGCAATAATGGCTCTCTATTTCCTCTGGATATCGTATGAGAATAGAAATGGGAAAAAAATTTCTATCGTGATAATGGCTTCTCTCCTTCCACTGAAGAGGACACAAGCAACGACGGTGAAGAACACTTAGACCATCAAGCTCTTGATGACGATAATGGCTCTCTCTTTCCTCTAGATTGCAAATGAGAATAGAGATGGGAAAAAATTTCTACCCCAATAATGGCTTCTCTCCTTCTACTGAAGAGGACATGAGCCACAACAATGAAGAACACTACAACAACAAGCTCTTGATGGCGATGATAGTGCTCGCTTTTACTAGATGGTGACCTATAACAGAGATGGGGCAAGAAAAAAATTGAAGTTGGCCCTACCTCTTTTCTCACTTTAACTGTACCTGAGGGCATTATGGTGTTTTTGGCACATTGTAAAATTCCAGATTCTTACCAAAAGTCTAAACTGGGATTTGCTGACAATGGAGAACTAAAATGTCCTTTATAGATTTTGATGATTTTTTTTGGGATTTTCCCTTTAAAATGGTAATTGTTTGTTGATCAAATTATTATTTTCTTCTCTTTTTTATTTTTTAATGACAAATATTTTTTGGATTCAAGGTATCCACTGTTGGTTGCTATTACTAATCCCTTTGAATTATAGAATTCTTGAAGAAGCTAGCCACAATAATGATAAAACTTTACTTTTGTTATAAAAATTGGAAGAATACAAAAGAGACACGAGAGAGAATTTGGAAAATGAAGAAGAAGTGATTCTTATTCCATTCCTGATGACAAGTGTATGTACAAGCCTCTGTGACCTCAATATTGAAGACTAACTTTATAAGTTATAATACATGAAGAGGTTCATTAAGCAACATAGTTGTAGCATTAAACAATGTTTTAAAAATTGGACCGAACATTGAACCAGAGGAGCAAGCGAATCATGGTTCAAACGATCGAATCGGTTAAATTGTTCGATTGAATTGGTAATATAATAATCAAATTAAGAGTAATATTACACACATATATGTATATAGATGGTTGAATACAAATTTTGCTTTGTTATGGCTGCATCAAAATTTCATGAAAGACGCATCATATGTGTAGATAATCTTTTTCTTTAGTTAGATTTTTACATTTTTATGATATTTTTCATTATTTTAAAGGATTAGACACATACTCATTCTTACTTATTGTATATGTCATTTGCGTCTTTTTTCATAATAATAGTTTTTTATTTGAGCCCCCTAGTTTTTCCAAACCTACTCTGGTTCTCAGCTCAACCCCAGGTTTTAGCTCAATTACCAATTTTGAATGGCCTAAAATGGTTGAACCATGTGAAGGGTCTAATCTTAAGAAATGAGCCACTAAGTGCTCTGGTTCATGATTCGACCGGTCTGACCATTCGGTCCAATTCAGTTTTGTAATAATTGCTATTAGATGTTATAAAGAATAAATGTTACAAAGCCTTCAATTTGGTGGTAATGAGCTATAATGCTATTCAATATGAATGAAAGATGAAAATTCTTATTCTTGAATGTTATGGACATCCATACAACTATAATATTCATAACACTTCCTATTAGATATCCATAATTAAATATTGTGCCTCATTAAAACCTTATTAGGAAAAAACCCAATCGACAAAAAGCTAGTGAAGGAAAAAGAGTGCACAATATATATTGAAGCCATCTTGTTAGAAACCTTACCAAAAAAACCTCACGGGATAAAACATTAGTTAAGGAGAAAAGAGCACAACATGATCTTTTCACCCCTGATGATATCATATTTATTTCTCCTCATGACAATATCACTTTTACTCCCCCTAATAACAACATTGCTCTTTTCCCTTTTATCTCCATAGGGTATGATGGTTTATCAAGTAGACTATTACAATGCCTTTTAAGTACCTCCTTTTTAGTTGAACTCTACTTGATTCATTATCATCAAATGATCTGTCAAGATGTATTCATGCAACATATCTCTCTAACAAACCTCCTGAACATGTTAAATTATCAATATACCCACTCACATTATGCACTCTGGAAACAATAAAAGAAAAGTTATTCTAAAAATAACTATGATACATGTTGCATTTATTGAATTCATTCCAAATATAATTATCTCATATAATAGTTCTATAGAATTATCACATCAAACCTCAATTTCACAGTATCCATAGTGCACTTGTAGGAACTTAATTTTGCTAGCAAAACATAATGAATACAATATTAGCATGATGTAAATAATCATAAACTGTATGGTTGTTCTAAACCATTAAATTTATTATATATTTTTTTCAACCAATTATATATATATATTCAAATTATCTTAAGCACTTAACATTTTATATATTTAATGTTTTTGTTGAATATGCTTAAGGAATTTTGAATCATTCAAGGATTCTCATATAAACTTCAGTATGCATATGCATATGTTATACATAATGATATGTAATAGGCACATTATTGTATCTGTATACACTATCAGACTAATAGTATATGCAACAATTATTGTATCCATTACAAAATGGCATACCTCATTATAATCATCTTTAGACCTTTTTGAAAATTTTTGTAAGTTGTTTAATCTGAAAAGTATATTTCCCATATACAAAATTTACGTATTTATACAAGAGGGAGGGAGACAATATCATAATTATAGTTAATTCTAATCCTTGATTCTATGCTAATTAACCTAATTCTCTAATACCTAATTCTATGCACATTCCTAATATTACATAATTACATAACATTTATTTCCTAATATATTTCTAACACTCCCCCTCAAGTTGGAGCCTAGATGTTAATCAAGTCCAACTTGGTACAAGGGTAACTTACACATATCTAAAGCTTTAGTCAATAAATCTCCTAACTAGTTATTAGACTTCACATGCCCTGTAGAGATCAAGTTCTTCTTAATCATATCGGGAACCATAATGCTAAGGTATGCTTCCTTGTTTGGGAGTATTAGATTTGTCATAAGGGCCGTACTTGGAGTAGCAACAAAAGAGGACTCTTCTTTAGCCCATAAAATATGAGAAAAGGCATCCTCAAGAGATGGTAGTGAAAGAGCAAGCTAGTCACCCAAGAGGGGCAGT
>JBAGKO010163076.1:0-20431 GCA_037177275.1 Acacia concinna | reverse complement strand
AGCCCATATGGGTTCGGGCCTAAAAGATCCGCTAAAAAACGGTCCCACTTTTTCTAAACCCAAACCACCCATATTTCAGTTTGGGCGGGCTCGGCCCATAGTTAAAAGCCGTATTACCGGCTCTACTTTGTTCTATCTCCCTGATAAAGCCTTCTTTTAATTGGGTAATACATGCAGTATTATCCTCATATAGGATTGTTAGACTCATTTTGCCTAAAGATAAGTCACAATTGGTTCGTATGTGATGTATCATTAATCTCAACCACACACACTCTTGATTTGCCTCATGCATTGCTAGAATTTCTGCATGGTTAGATGTCGTGGCTGATATAATTTGTTTCATAGATCTCCACGAAATTTCTGCACCTCCACATGTAAAGAAATAGTTTGTTTGTGATTTACCATCATGGGGATTAGACAAAAATCAAGCTTCTGTATAACCAATTAGTTCATGTTTGGATACATTTGAGTAGAATAGCCCCATATCCATAGTGCCTCTAAGATAACGAAGAATGTGCTTCACTCCATTCTAATGCTTGCGTGTTGGTGAAAAACTATATCTTGCTAATAAGTTAACAGCAAATGATATATTAGAACGTGTGTGATTAGCAATATACATTAGTGCTCTAATAACACTAAGGTATGGTACTTCTGGACCAAGTAGTTTTTCATCACCTTCTCTATTAATTACTCAAGATTTGAATGAGTCTTTATCAACAACCATTAGGGTACATGATTTGATCATTTTTGTATCCTTCTTTCAACAGATATTCACTGAGATGATTGTACTACATACGCCTTGATTGTTTTAGGCCACATAGGAACTTATTTAACTTAATTGAGTATCATTCTCAAGAACTTGAATTGGATGTTTCTGGCACCTTGAGTCCTTCAGAAACTTTCATATAAATATCATTGTCAAGTAAGACATATAAATATGCAGTCACAACATCCATTAGAAGCACATTAAGCCCTTCTTTACTACTAGGCTAATCAAATAACAAAAAGTAGTCGCATCTACTACAAGTGAATATGTTTCTTCAAAATCGATACCAAGCCTTTGTATAAAGCCTTAGGCTACAAGATGTGCCTTATATCTTGTAATTTCACATTTTTCATTTCTCTTTCATACAAAAAGCCATTTGTATCCAGCTAGCCTTACATCTTTAGATGTAAGGACTACAAGTCCAAAAACCTTTCATTTGACTAATTATTTTAATTCTACATTAATGGAATCTTTCCATAAGAGCCAATTCTTCATTTGTTGGAACTCACTAATGGATTTTGGCTCATGATCCTTATTATCATTCATTACATCATATGCTATATTATAAGCAAAGATGCCATCAACATTGACTTCATTTCGATCCCATTGAATTCCATTCATAACATAATTTATTGAAATGTCATTATTTTCACATAATTCAGGTATTTGAGTCTCTTATGGGACTACTACATTCTCTTTTTAGAGATAATAATTCTTCAGAAGTTGACTCTTCTAGAGCTATTTTTTCCTTGATTATCCTAGAATTGACTAACTATATTCTTAATTCTTTTTCTCTTTTGAGGATTTTTATCTTTGGAACTGATAGGCCTATCACGCTTCAAATGTGCTTTAGATTCATTCATAATAGGTTGTCCTTCAGGGACATCAATTCTAATAGGAGCATTAGTAGTCAGGATATGTGACTTTGTCACTTTCTTTGGGTCAGTAAATACTTCTGGCATTTGATTAACTAAATTCTATAAACGAATTATCTTTTAAACTTCCAATTCACTTTTTTTTGTACGAGGATCAAAATGAATTAATGATAATTCAATCCAGCTAATCTCTTTACCTAACTGCTTATTTTCTCACCCTAATTATGGAAAAAGTATTTCATCAAAATGACAATAGGCAAATCATGTTGTAAACAAATATCCTATAAATGGTTCTAAATATTTTATGATTAAAAGAAATTCATGCCCAACATATATTGACGTCCTTCTTTGAGTACCCAGTTTCGTGCATTGTGGTAGTACTATTGGCACATATACTGCATACCCAAAAATTATTAAATGGGAAATATTAGGTTATTGTCCAAAAACCATTTGTAAAGGGGAAACATTTGATAACTTGTTGGCCTAATTCGAATTAACATTGTTGCATGCAAAATGGCATGGCCCCAAGAAGAGACCGGGATATTGGATCTCATAAGTAAAGGTCTTGCAATTAATTGAAACTGTTTAATTAATGATTTTATAAGTCCATTTTACGTGTGAACATGAGCTACAAGATATTCAACATCAATCTAAGGGACAAACAATATTCATTAAAACTTTATGAATTAAATTTACCAGCATTATCAAGACATATTTTCTTGATAGGATCATTAAGGTAATGTGCTCTTAATCCAATCGATTGAGCAAGTAATCTTGCAAATGCCAGGTTGTGGGAAGATAATAAGCAGACATGTGACCATTTATTTGATGCACCAATTAAAACAATATAGTACCTAAATGGTATGCATGGTGGGTGCTTTGGCCCACAAATATCTCCCAGTATCCTTTCTAGAAATGTGAGAGACCCACTTTCTATTTTATTTGGTGAGGGCCGAATAATTAATTTCCCTTGGAACATGCAACACATCAGAAAACATGAGATTGTGGTATCAGCTTACGCTTCAGGGTATGTCCACATGAATTCTTAATTATTTTTTGAATAATAATTGAACTAGGATGGCTTAACTCGTCATACCAAACATTTAATTCATGAGTAAACTTCTAGTTTACATTGGCAGACTTTTGGTTTGTTTTATTATTTGTAAACTTATGGTTTACAATAGCATGCGTTTCAATTGTGCTTATAAATGTATAGTACAAACCAGAAGATAAGGTGTGAACACCCCATTATGTCTAGGTCTCACTCAAAATATTTCAAAGTTTAATGGATGTTTTTTCCTATTCTGTGAACACCCTATTTTGTCCGAGCCCCACTAAAAATATAAAAGTAAGAAAAAAAATCCTCTCATTAATAGTGCTTGGAATCCAAGTTAGCAGTAGCCTTAAAGGAAGAAAAAGAAAAATAATAAAAAAATAAAAATCCTCACATTGATGATAAAAATAAAAATATCTCCTTTATTAGGCTGCAAGTAAGAAAGTTTCCATTAGCAAAAGATTTGAAAATCTTTTAAAATTCAAAAGGGGTGAACATTTATGAAGGAAATCCTAATTTGAACCTATAAATAGGAGATCCAGGTTTGAAGCAAGACACACAAAAGAATTTGAAAAAAAGGGGGACAAGTTTTGAGAACCAAAGGAGACAAAGATTTTGGAGTAAAACTACAACAAGAATAAGAAAAGTATGTAGCTTGCAAGGATAAAAGATGAGGGGAATTTCAATTAGGGACCAAATAAGGGAATTAATATCAAAGCAGTCCATGAACAAGTAAATGTGCCATATGAACAAGGAAAATGCTTGTTCATATGGCACATTTACTTGTTCATGGACTGTTCTGATATTAATTCCCTTATCTGGTCTTCTACTGAGATTCCCCCTAAAAGATATGTGCTCACTATTTTTGAAAGATATTCTTTTTGATTTTTTGAATTCTTGTTTGTTACAAAATTTTTTTAAAATAAACAATAAAAGGGGCTGCTTTCAAATTAATGAATCCATTTTTCTTCCAAAATGTTTGTTTAATAAAAAGTATCTTTCTCAAAACAAAAAATATAAACCAAATAAAAAGTATTTTTTCCAATAAATTAATAAAAAAATTTCTGAAAAAACACAAACCCAATGACATGCATTTATGCACTCGAACTACATGGGCTTTGATCCATCTAAATGATACGTAGGCCCTAGGTTTTCTTCCTAGGTCAAATCCAACTATGTAAATAAAAAATTGTTTCCCCTTTGTTTCGATTTTTGTAAATAGACATTCCTTTTTCTTTTGTTTAATGCAATAATGGTGAAGGGGTGATAAAGAATATCCTAGCAAGTGATATTACTCTTTCATCCAAGTTCCTAACCAGTTTCTCCCAAACTTGAGTGGTCTTGTAGGATGAAGTCATTCAAGGATCTTTAGGTTTAGATGAAGTCATTCCTTTGTCAACTGTTTTGTTCCAAACAAAATTCTAGTTGAGACCTTTGCTAATGATCCTGAAATTGCACAAGTTAATTAGGAATGGAGAACACCATGTGAGTCACTACAATTATTATCTAGATACAAGTTATACTTTCAAAAAAAAAAGATTTACTTATAAAAATCATGAAACAAAGTTTGACATGTGAATTTAGGAGAAAAGAGGAAAACTAAGAATGAAGATTCATTTGAAATAAATGATCTTCCAATATTCAAGTTGGTGTATGATTGGAACATATATCAGTGTAGATAAGATGTTAGGAGGTCATTCTCCCTAATTTGTGAACACTCCATTTAATATTTCAAATTGGGGCATAGACACTGCATTTTGTTCAAATCCTCATTGGTTTCACAGGGGCACCCTATTCTTTTGGCCGGACAAAATACATGTTCTTATCTTTACTTGCTTCATAGACAAGGAGCTCACTTCTCTCAGCTATGAAACAAGTGAAGAGGGGCAACTGTGAACACCCCATTTTGTCCGAGCCCTACCCAAGAAACAAAAAAAGATAATAATCCCAATTGATGATGATTGATGCCTAAATTGGTAGTCATCTTGAAAGAGAAAAAAAAAGTAAAAATGAAAAATGAAAAAAATAAAAATCTCCTAATTAATTATGATTGTTAGTTATCTTAAAAGGGAAATACAAAAAAATAAAACTAAAAAAAATATCCCAATTAATGATGATTGATACCCAGGTGGGTAGTCATCTTGAAAGGGAAACAAAAAATATTTAAAATTTAAAACTAAAAAATTCCACCCAATTAATGATGATGGATGCCCAGATTGGCAGTCATCTTAAAAGGGAAAAATTAAAAATTAAAAATTAAAAAAATCAACCCAATTAATGATTATAAATGCTCCGATTGGCAATTGTAACATCCCGGAATTTTCCTTAAGCAAAAATAGGGTATTTAGGCCGAAATAATGTTTTTTGGAGTCGGCCGAGGGACGTATCCTGATATTTTTTGAGGCCTAGATGATGTATTCTGGATGAGAAGATGGTCGTAGTCTGTAGAGGACTGAAATATCTCACAACAATTGAAGTGAAACTCGGGGAAGGACCTATGTGTAAAAAGGAAAAGTTTCGCAAAGTTTTGGGTCAAAATGTAGACAAGTTTGAGGTCCCCGAAAGCTCCCATAATGGTCCTGCATAAAGTATATGGCATCCAAAAAAATATAGTGATCAAAACAATTTTTGAAGGTCCAAGAAAAATTTATGAGATCTGCGAATATTTTGGCCGGATCGGGTCTTTGGCCATGTCAGATATTTTAGGACCTCAATGTTCTTAAAAGGGACTTGGAAAAATTAGTATTTTATTTTAGAATAATTATAAAGTTGGTTAGAGGCCAAGAAAATGTCCAAAAATATCAGCTGAAATTGCTGAAATCGATTAATTGCCAAAAAATAGACTTTTTGAGAAATTTATTTTGAGAGTTTTAGACATCAAAAAATTATGAAATTTTAAAAGGAGACTCCTGATATTTTTAAGGATTTTATTTGAATTTTTCAGAATTTTTGAATGACTACATAATTTTTTAGAATTTCCCAATTTTCTAGGCCGATCAGATAGAGTTATCGGTATAATTTGAGATTGATAGACCTTGTGGGCTCTACAAAATGTGGCTGCCACCTTTGTTGAAAAAGATGGCTGATTTTTTCATGAGATATTTTTGGAATTGTGTGGAAGAAGGACAAGTGTCAAAAAAGTTAAAATCTTTTTAGAAAAATTACACCTAAAGACCAAATAAATATTTGCACTTTGACCCCTCTTCCCTCCCTATAATAAGGTCCTCCTCTTCTTCATTTCTCCACCTCCAAAACGTGCTCCTCTCCTCTCATAAGGTTCTCTCCCACCCTATCTTAAAGAAGCCTCTTCCGGTGGAAATTCCAGCAGTCCAGCTTAGTCTTTGGTCCAAGTAAGTTTTGGATCCCTCCCTCTTGTGAATTCCTTTATTTTTCTAGAAATTAATAGGATAGTAAGGGGGAGGTTTTGTTTAATCGGGTAGGCCTAGATAGTGAATCTAAGGGGAGGCTCTGTCCAACTATCTAGGCCAAAACAAGCCTTCTTAAGGGGAAGTGCTGCCCAATTATTCCAGACCATGATAGCCTTTCCTAGGGGAGGTGCTATCTAACTGTCCCGAACTAAGACATCATTTCTTAGGGGGAGGTGTTGTCCGATAGTCCCGGACTAAGTACCATTTTTTAGGGGGAGGTGCCGCCCAGCAGTCGGGAGGTCTAGTAAGCACATCTAAGGGGAGATGCTGCACAACTGTCACAGCTAGGGAAGTGGGGATGAGCAACAGCAAGGGACTCGAGCTATACAGGGTGGACAGTAGAGGGGTGCAGGTAGAGGATGGATGCGGTACAGGAAGGGGATGGACCCGGTCTAGGTAGTAGAGAATTAAGACCCTGGAGGATACAAGGAAGGAAGGATGATGATATACCAGTAGGAGCATGCTATAACAGGATTTATTGTGGTCTATATAGGTGTAACAGAGAGGCATACCAGTAATCTACTAGCACCAGAAATAACGAAATAGAGCCCGTACATCGTGCAAGGAGTACACGGTAGCAAGAATCTCTACCCTTAACCTGTATTGCTTTGTGTTGTCTGATGTTTGTTGTATGCTTGTATGTTGTGTTTTGGTTGTATTAGCCTTTATGCATGAGAAGTATGACTCCCTGTTTATGCCTTGGCTGTTTGTTTGAGTTCGGGTTGAGTCAGGTGCAGGCTCTCAGTACACAGTATGTGCTAAGAGAGAGGGCACTAGAGGTAAAGTATGAGCATGACTTGTAGCATGACATGTATTGCATTACATGGTTTCTAATTATAATTCTACTACTGAGGTTTCCTAATAAACCTTACCCTCTTCACAATGCAAGTGGAAGTTTGGAAAGAGGCAGGTCAAGGGAACAAGCTTAGAGATAGAGTTATATTTTCGTGTTTCTTGGCATGTAATCATGTATAATATGATCAGTGTATCTTATGGATTTTGATTTTATGCCTTTGTTAATGAGAAAAGTTGTTTCCCCGTTTATTTGTGTCAAAATTTTTAAATTTCTCTATTTCGACATACAGACACTTTAGTGGTTCCAAGGGCTACTATACGGTAAGGTAGGGGTCTCAAAAAGTGAGATGTTACAGCAATCATCTTAAAAGGGAAGTTTAACCAACAACAAAAAAAAGAGAAAATAAAAAAAATGTTTTTCATATATTTGATGATGATTGATTTGCAATCATCATTAAATCAAAAAATAATAATAAAACAAAAATCAAGGAGAGGGAGCATTTATGAAGGAAGCCCTAATATGAACCTATAAATAGAGGAGCAAGGGTTGAAGTAAGGGAGGGAGAATAATTTGGAAAAAAGGAGGTGGTGTGAATCAAAAGGAAACATAAATTTAGAAATTTGGGGAGTGGAAAGACAATAAATTAAGAAGAGAAAAGAGAAAGAATTTTAGAAACAAAAGGGGTAAGTCACAAAAATTGAGAGGGTTACCTAGAGTGAGCCATAACTCCTTTGATTGGCCTCTATTAAGAAATCTTTAAGGATTCCTTGTGCCTATGAGTATCTCCATTAGAGATGGAGGGGTGCATATCTTGCATATAAGTAAGGGTCTTCTTTCTTTTTCATTCTTCTCTTGAATCTTATTATGCATCTATTAATGAGTTCCAGTAAGAGATGCTCGTGTTGTTGAAAGCTTACTATTGTCTTATATCTGTTCAATCCTCAGTGTGATGTCTAATCTATAATTGTTATATCATCATCTCCATATGCTCTTTTGTTTTTCAGCCTAAGTAAGTTTGCTTGGAGGAGACTTCCTAATTGTTGATTAATAGATGGTGTACATGTAACCTAACAAAAGTTGGGTTTGCGTTTGATATTTTCTCCAAGCAATATATGTAAACATCAAGCAGCATGTGATTTACCATAAGTGTTAAAGGTATGTACTTTACCGTGACATCAAGTTGTTCGCCTATGCCATAAATAAGAACTTCAATAACATGTTTTCCTTGATAAAATTAAAAAAAGTCTATTCTTAAATAAAATAAACAAAGTTGACTTCAAAAGATTTTTATGCTGTGTGAGGTTTTTAGAATCTCCATTGGCATAAAAATTATTAGAATATTCTCAAGGAGTTTAATTCAAAATGTTTTCCAAAGGGTAAAGCAAAAAAATCATTTCTCTAAAAAAAAAAAACACGAACTGAATAAAACTCATTTTCTTAAACAAATTAACAAAAAAATTTTCTAAAAAACACAAACCCAATGAAACGCATTTATCCCCTCGAACAACGTGGGCTTTGATCCCTCTAAAGGGACGTAGACCCTAGGCTTTGTTCCTAGGTCAAGTCTAAAAAATGTAAATATACAATTTTCCCTTCATTGTAAATACTTTCCTTTATTTTTTGTAATTAAAATAAATTCAAAGGCCATATTTGTATTTTTAAATAATTAATTTAGGGTAACTATTCTTATAAATAAGTGCTGTGAGGTGCCTAAAACCTTCCCCAAGCACTATTGACTCCCGAACCCTATTTGTTTTTCATAGACTATAATAAACTTTTATAGGTTTCCAAAATTATCCTTATTTAAAATTTTGATGGCGGCTCCATGTTTTTCCAAATTCCAGGTGCTTCATAAGGCATGAAACCTTTCTAACATGCATTTTCTACTATAAACTAAATTCATGATATCAAAATATTCCTGATTATTTTCAGTTTTTGTTTCTATATGATATCCATTTCTGCAGATATCCTTGAAATTCAATAAGTTTCTCTTAGACTTGGTAGAATAAAATACATTATCAATGCATAATTTTGTTCCTTCCGGTAACAAAATATTAGCTCTTCCAGAGCTTTCTATATTTGTACTACCGGATAGTCTTATCATGTAACAAATTACTTCTTGCATTATCAAGGAAGAAAAATATTTATAATTTTTGAGTATGCTATAGATTGTTGCACTATCAACAATACATAAATATTCAAGATTGATGCCAATAAGATTCATTCTTCATTAAAAGAGACATGAAAATAAATAAAGACATAATTAAAAGGAAATACATATGATAGGAGCAACTTTAAATACATTAAAATATAGAAGTTCATATAGACTGAGATAATTTCAACTAAGAAATCGACAACATCTAAATCAGTAATATATATGTTTCCATACTTAGAAGTCTCAACCTTATCAACATGATTTATTTCAACCTTTGACCCTTTACCATTATTTTTAAGTGATTATTGGTAAAGGTCAGCAAGGTGTCTTGGCGTATAACAGGTACAAGACCAATGACCCTTTTTGCTACAACGATAACAAGGATTTCCAATATATTTACTATGCCTATTAGTTTCCCTTTTGTAGTTCCTATCAATATTTCCCCACTTCGGGTGGGAATTTGAACCACCACGATTTTGACCACGCCTACATCCACATCTACACCTACATCTATATCCATGTCCACGGTCATAAATAGATTCATTTGTTATTGTATTCACTTCTGGGAATGGAGTTGAATTTGTTAGACAAGATTTATGATTCTTTTTAATAAAAGCTCATTATTTTATTCAACCACAAGGAGGTAAGAAATTAACTCAGCATATTTTTTTGAAACCTTTCTTATGATATTGATGCTACAAGAGCAAATTGGATGTATGAAACATGGAGAATGTTTCTTCTAGCATATCTTAGTTAGTGACATTCTCCCCACATAATCTTAATTAAGAAAAAAATTCTAAACATGGTAAAGTTACACTTGCTCACATATTTAAAATCTTTGCAACCGCAAATGCATATAGTCATAACATGCTTTTGGGAGGATGCCCATCTTTTGGTGATCATACATTTCTTTTAAATTGTTCCACATGACAACTGGGTCTTTTATAGTCAAATATTCAATTTTTAAACCTTCATGCAAATGATGGCGTAAAAAGATTATAGATTTGGCTTTCTCTTAGTTGGATGCCCAATTCCCTTCTTTAATCGTGTCTTCCAAACCAAAGGCATTAAGATGGATTTTTGCATCTAGCATCCAAGATAAAATAGGTCTTTCTGGTAATGTCAAGAGTCACAAATTCAACTTTTGAAAAGTTTGACATGGTTTAGGCTAATTAAAGAAATAAACGAGAATTATCAAAATATGAAATAGCACAAATTAATAATGTTAAAGATAATAACAGAAAATTCATAAAGACATGAAATAATAGATAAAGTAAAATATTAAAATAAAATTAAAACCGTATGTCTTCAAGCCATTTAGTTCTCATGGCTTTAGGCCAATAATGAGAAATTAGAATTATATGGCTTCTGGCCATTTATCTTCATAATAAGTAAAAGTTGTACTTAGCTTCTGGCCATACAATAAGATAGAAGATGCAAAGTTATATGGCTTCTAGCGATATCATATTAAAATAAGAGATCAAAATGATATGATCTAGTCATATAATCTCAACATAAAAATAAAAGAAATATGGCTTTTGGCCATAAGATTAATATGACTTCATGTCATATATCTTTAGAATAGGAAATTATAACAATATAACTTCTGAATATGAAATCAAAGGTATGTGTGTGGCTTTTGGCCACTCTATAATAACAACATTAATAACATATGAGGGCATATAAAGGAGATTAAAATAATATGTGTGTGTGTGTGTAAAACAATAGCAATCACCAATCTTAGCCATGGAACTCAATGTTTAAAACAATTGGTAAAATAGTTTCTTTAATTCCATATAGTGACTCAGATTATCCCAAATTAATCAAGATTAAGTAAAGGAAAGTAGAAAAAATTGTAAAAGTAACTCATAAAGAAGTATAGCTTTAGAACTATCATGTTGATAACGTGTTATGAAATTAAGCGAAATGTGAGATAAGAAGCAAGAGATTTGAAAATAGAGGAGAAAAGATATTGAATTGGCTATTTAGAATAATCATAATTATTTTTTGACCAACAAATAATTAATTAAAAAGACAGAAAAATAAGAAAATAAAATTAATTATAACCCCAACAAAAGCACTCCCTTGGCTGATTCAGTGGCCACATCATCCTTCACTCATCACCAGTCGTGCTCGCCTCAGTCTACTTCACCGTCGCTGCCCCAGGTCCTCTTCGTCGTCACTCACCATCATCTAGAGAAGATAGGTAAAGTTCCATTCCTCCAATGTCCCTCTTCCTTTAAAAACTTAAATAGAATGTTGTGCGTTCCTTGGTTTTGTGGCATTGGTTAAACCCCTCTATCTTCCTACCTTCATTTACACATTGTTTGGTTGGAGGCTTTTTGAGGTGAGATTATGCAGGCTATAAAAAGCCTTGTTTGGTTGAAAGGAAGGGGATGAGAAGAGGGAAAAATTTTGTTTTTTAGTGCTTCCTTTCCCTCTTCTCACAACACTTTAAATTTAAGGTTTTTTTTTTTTTAAGAGGAGAGAAAATTTGTGTATCATTTTGACCAAATTGCCCATTACAATTTTTAATATTTCATATATACCCCTCCAACTAAATACCCACACTCGGCCTCTCTCCATTACAGTTACCGTCCCTTACCTCTTCTTTTCTTGCAACGCAGCCTTTTATGAGTAAAACAACATATGACATGTGCAAGCGCTCTCAGGTTCAACTTCAAGAAGTAAAAAATGAAATCAAACAGAAAACTTAGCGTTCAATGAAAAGTTTATTTCATGCTTTTACATTTAAAAAATAATAAATCATACATAGTTATTATTAATATATAATATTAAATTTATAAAATATTCTTGAGTCTGTAATATAAGGGCTACTTAATATAAGAGCAATTTTGCACATATTGCACTACACTCTAGCATTCTCTGGATTGTCAACTGCCCTCTCTTCAATGATTCAATTAGGGACCGACTGAATATATTGTGCAAGGAAAAGTGGTTTGCGGATTTGAATAGCTGGTCCCTTTCTATAGACAAATGTTCACCAAGACATCATCACTCTTCTTGATCATTGTATTCTTGATAGCATTGTTACTATATCTAGTATTGACAACTCTATTCTATCTTCCGTGCAATCATGCACTTAGATGATTATAAGTATTTGATGTAACTCATTTGATATGTTTTAATGAAATTTGATTTTCTATTAGAAAGCAAAAGAGCTACTCAACAAATTTAAAACCACTATAAGAAAGGTAGATAAATTAGTTAATTATCTAAATATCAATTGATCTCTCTAAAATAATCATATATAACCTTTAATTAAGTAATAAAAATCAAAGGGTTCAAGTTTTATTTTTTCCATAAAAGTTTTTCAAAAAGAGCAATGCTACAAAATTTCCATAACAACCGCTTTAAATATAAAAAAAACTTCCTGAGCAAAATTGATACCTAATTTATCTAACTTTCTTATAATATTTCTCATGGAAAATTCATGATTAAAGATGACCCACCAAGAACCAAGATGAAGACTAATTAATTTTTTAGTTATTTTATATTTTAGTTATTAATTTTATTATTTAAAAGAGTTTTCTAGATTCTTGTGCATTTAATATAAGAGCTAATTTGAAATAGGCATGTAATTTGTGAAAGAAATCAACTAACAAATTTAAAAGATTGTCGGGATAATTTGAAATATCTAAAGACATGTCAAATCTTCCTATCCAATCTTCCTAATAAACTAGGAAACTATTTTAAATAATATAATTAATAAATAGCTAAAAAAATTAATTAGTCTTCTTCTTGGTTCTTGGTGGGTCATCTTTAATCATTGAATCTCCATCATAAATATTATAAGAAAGATAAATTAGTTAAATATAAAAGTTTGAAGACACTCCATTAAAAAATAGGAAATAGTGTTAATCAATATGAGAGAGAGGAAAAAAGGCAAGGAGGAAAAGTTTCTTAAAAAGAGTGAAACCCTAGATGGAAGCGGAGAGAGGGACAGAGGGAGCGATAGAGGGGGAAGTTCGACGACGGAAGCGGACATGAAAGCAAGAGTATGAAAGAATGGTTGAATTGAGGGAGATAGGGAGGATGGAGGGGAGGATATGGGGATGAAGAAGAGGAGCGAAGAGGGATCATATAGGGATAAAGTTCAGAATTTGGAGACAATGAATCATCAAGCCTCTACTAAGTGCGTGGAAAGATTATATTGATGGTTTGAATGGTTTCTTTTCCAAGAATGATGATTTGGGGTATATGTCTGTAGAGGTGGATGAAGATAGTAGAATGAAGAACTTGTGCCCATCCATAAAGGTGACGAGGGAGGAGTATGAAGCATGGTGTGCACCATAGCATAAATCCTTGATTGTAAAGATTTTGGGTTTGAACATATCAATCTATAAGCTTTGTCCATGTCTAGACAAATTATGGAAGACAGAAGCACCGTTCAAAATACTTGATTTAGAGAACGGCTATTTCATTATTTCTTTTGATACGGACAAAGATTTGGAATATGTGTTGATGCAAGGGCTATGGATGATCGATGACCATTATGTTTTAGTTCAACGTTGGCGTCCAAACTTTGACTCGTAGGTGGCGGATTCCTAACGAAAGTTGCTATGTGGGTTTGATTTAGATCAATTCCAGTAGAATTTTACAACTATGAGTCTTTGTGGAGGTTGGGTGCGTTGATAGGAAGAACTTTGAAAGTTGATCTAATTACTTCTATGGGTTAAGAGGTCGTTTTGCCAGAGTTTGTGTGGAAATAGACCTTGAAGTACCTCTTTTGCCGGCAGTTAAACTTTTTGGGCAAACAATTCAACTGGAGTATGAAAGTTTACACTTGGTGTGTTTTCATTGTGGAGTGTTTGGGCATCGGAGGGAGGTATGCCCGTGAGTTATCGAGGCAGAGAAGGAGGTAAAGGAGAGGCCGTTAAAGGAAAAAGAAATTAAGAAACAAGCAAGAAAAACAAAAGGGCAAGATTGCAGGGTTAATGTCACTAATAGTGGGAAAGAAACATCAAAGGAGATAGATTATCTAAGTTCTTTTGAGTCTAATAAACGTTTACGTAACCCGGAATTTGAAGCTCCATTAGCCATGACAATGGTCACTGTAGTGTCAGAAAACTCGCCGCCGACGTATAGACCTCATGCTTGTCAAATGTCCAATTTGGAGGAATTATGGTAATATCGATAATCACGGTGCTAGAGTGCAGTAGGAGGCTAGATTAAAGAGAACTAAATATGGAAATAATAATCTCAAGGATTTGCGAGAGATACAAGAAGTTAATGATGATATAAAAAGGAAAGTTATTAATCAAGGTAATCCCATTATTTTGGGAGATAGAGCCAATCAATTATCTGGAGATAATGAGGGGAGGGCGAGTCAACGTGAGGTTATTTCAATGGAGAAAAATAAGGGATTTTATAATAATAAAAAGCAACATTTTGTCAAAGATGTTGAGGACCTACAATGGGTACGAGTAGATAAGAAAAGAAGCCCGAAGACCAGGCCTCAAAAATTGGGTGGTAAGGAAAATAGAAAAAAAATTACCATATTAAAAAGGCCCACCAATCAAGTCAAGCTAGTCCATGTGAGGGACCCAATTGGAATTTCGATTCCATTTGAAGTGCTTAATGAGGACCAGCCTCTTATGATCCCACGGAGATGCAAGAAGTAATAAATGAATGTGAAAAGTGTAAGCAATGTGAGATAGCTTCAGCTATACATGGGATTGATGATAAAAACTTAAACCTTGCATCTTTAGATAATCATATGTCAAATGATGATGATATAGGTATTAATAGCCCTTCCTCTAATTATTTAGTTTCCTCATGAATTGTCTTTTTTGGAACACAAGATGCTCGAGATATAATTCATTTACGAGTCTTATTCGAGAGTTATCTAGTAGACATAAAGTTGAAATGGTAGCCATTTTGGAAACTCATTCAAGTGGTACAAGAGCAAGGAAATTAGCTATAAGACTGGGTTTTCAACATATGGAGATTGTGGGTTTAAGGGGTTTTAGTGGTGTTTTATGGGTTCTTTGGAAGGAAGAAAAAGGAATTTATGAAATTTTGGAAACAAATCACCAATTCATACATCTTCGCTTATCCTTTAATTCTTTGGTGGTATATATTACTATTGTATATGCTAGCCCAAATCCTATTACTAGACGATTACTTTGGTCCGCTTTGAAGAGAATTAGTAAAACAGTAGATAGTGTTTGGTGTATAGGAGGGGATTTTAATAGCACTCTCTATGAAAGAGATTGTCGTTTGGCTCTTCATGAACATAATAGAGTTGATCGGGATTTTAACAACTGGATGGAGGATCTTAATTTCTCAGACTTGACTTGTAGAGGGCCTTACTTTACATGGAAGCATGGAAATAGTGAAAGCCGTATTGATCGAGTTGTGGTAAATAATGCTTTCTCATCTATATTTCCTGATGTTGAACTCCTACATTTGCCTTATTATCGATCAGATCACAGGCCTTTACTATTGAAAATGACAAATGAGGAGCCTTGCTAATTAAACCAAGTTTGACCATTTAGATTTATTGCTTCATGGATTCTACATGATGATTTTGATATGTTCATTAAAAATCTATGGAGGAATGAACGGAGTTGGTTAGAGAATGTTGTTTATTTTATTGAGGAAGTTCAACAATGGAAGTTAGAGGTGTATGGGCATCTTGGTAAACAGAAGTGCCACTTGTTTAATCAACTTGATGGGTTGTCTCGCATGTCAAACCACTGTAGAAACAAACCTGAGTTGGATAGACTCCAAAAATGAATTTGGCAGGAACTAGAGGACATATTAATACAAGAAGAACTTTTATGGGTTCAAAAGGCAAAGTGTGAGTGGTTCTCCATGGGGGACAAAAACAAAAAATACTTTCATAGAGGCTTTTAATTTTTTTTTTTTGGGATAACATCCCTAGGGCTTATAAGTCTCTTAAATTTTTGGGATGTTATACAACTAATGCTTATTTCTAATTTACCCACTCATTAAAATTTTGAACGCATTTTCCAATAAAGGGTAAAAGTGGAAAATGTTACAATTTAGGACATATTAAATGAGTTAACTACTATTTCTTATTTCTCTTTAATTAGTTGAAATGTCCTATATTATGGACAAGAGGGAGTACTTTAAAAAATGAAAGTTAAGACATTTAATATACTTTAAATTTAAATAAAAAAATGCTATACATTTTCTCTCACCTTCCTTTTTATTAAGGGTACATTCAGAAAACGTTTGCTAACAACTCTCAGGTGGACTTACTCAGGATCAATTATTTTGTTGACAGATTAGGTTTATACTAAGGATCAAAGAGGTATGTGCCAATTGGTTGGTTTGGTATTTGTTTCAGGCAAATCTTATATCCTATATTATCAAACTATATGAGTGGACGCAATTTTGATGCGCCCTGCGCAAAACTTTATTGGTTCACATCAATTCAACTTCATGCGAGAGAGGTTGACACTTAGATGACAAATGCCGTTCTTTTAACTTCCAGATTTTTGCATTCCACTTTTTTATGATCTCTTCATATTTGTTCAAAATTTGTTAAAGATAATAAATATATAAAAATGGAAGTTATTTTTTGAAAATGCAAACGTATACAATTATAAATACAAAGTTTTAGTTTGGTTCATTAACTTAAAACACGTCTTTTAAAGTCTTTTAACACTAACACCGTCTGTTTCAAAATGATGTTTGTTTTTTTAACAATCGCTGTTATTTTAAAAATTGAACTTTAGCATTTTGTAATATTTTACTAACATTAAAATTAATCAATATTAGGATTTTTGTTATTAACGAGTGCTAGACTGCTAGGGATGAATAACTGAAAAAGATCTTTATTTTAAAACTTATGGAACCAAACTAAAACCATATGTAAATTTAAAGAACTAAATGTAAACTTGTTCCTTTAAAAAAATATCCTTACTCATAGATAGTGAGGTAAGTGGGTACAAAATCAATAGAGCGAGCCTAACTAATAATTAATAACGACAAAAAAGAAATATTATACTAAATATTGCAATCTTACTATTGGTGTCTCTTATAAATATGAATATGATATCCAATATAAAATTTTCCTATTTAGATGACCAGAGTGAGCAGTAGTTAACTTCAAGAAATGTACACTGGAATTTCCTCTATATATGTAACCAAAAATTGTTGCATCCTTTTAACATGAACTCAATTAATTTGCAAGAAGGAAAGCTAGTGGATTAACTTATCAAGAATGACCATTACACTGTAACATTCATTCATCTCATTGGTTAATTTGTTATTTACACCTAATTAGCAATGAATTAAATATAGGCTCCATAGAGAGATCAACCCTAGGTTAGTACCCTATAGTACTTTTAGCTTAGTTTTATTTAATAAGCCCCATGACATGGCTCTTCATTTCCCTTCCCATTTGGTATATATAGATTTTCGTTCCAAAGTGAAAAATTCATAATTCATTCTAGAGAAACCTTATGAGGGTGGTCAACAATTCTTTTGAATGCTATTGAAGTAATATTCACGACAAATATATGTTTCCTGCCTTGGCCTGTTGATATTGATACATTACATTTACTTTGTAAACTTGCTTGTTTTTAACACAGAAATTGTGACTTAACTTATAAAATTCATTACTCAATGATTCCAATTGATCTAATTTAGGCAGGAACAAAAAAGAAAAAGAAAACATGGATCTAATTTAGGATTTGTCGGAAGTTATAGATATCTACTTCTCACACGAGAAGCAGAATGATCATTACACTTTGTTTAATATACCTTATGAAAACTGAAAAGAAACAATAACCATGTTATGAAAAGAACCTAAATTGGGCAGTCATGAATGCACATGATAATTTCACAGTTTCGAGGCTAGTCTAGACTAGCTAGGCAGTCATTAACACATCAATTATACATGCTAAGGTCACGTCATAAATGCACATAGCTCATGCGATTATTCGTACATTTTTTTAACTTTTGAACCAAATGCTTATTTAACAAGTATTCAAAATTCAAAATGCATACATGCACTTCACAAATAGCATCATTCAAATAGTTATGGCCTTTACCGAGCTTCAATCACAGTGGTACTCATTCGATTTGAAGAAGTAAACTCTCTGCCAATAGATTCATTTGAATGATCGTTGGTAGTTTTCTTCAAAACAAATGCTGGTTGTTTGGGAGGATGAAGAGTTGAGTCATTCTCCAACATGGAAACAACTTCAAGTATAGTTGGCCTATCTGATGCATACTCCTGCACACATAACAATCCTATCTGAATACATTTTAGAACTTCATGTTCAAGGCATGTCTCACATTTTAATGATGGACCTACAATCTCCATGGCTCTTCTTTCTCTCCATAAGTCCCAAATCTGAATTGATTGGAAGACATTAGTTAATTTGACTATAGAAGGGAAACTTTAATATTAGAGCACGTGGTTGATCCTTAAATAGATACTTACATGTTTAACCAAAGTAGAAATAATGTCATCATAAGAACCACTATTCTTTCTGCTGGTAACAATTTCAAGAACTAAAACCCCAAAGCTGTATACATCAGACTTCATTGAAAACAATCCTCCCATTGCATACTCAGGAGACATATAGCCACTATGAAAAATTATTGAAACTTATCACAATAGTGATTTCAACTTAAATAAAAATGTTAAGTGCAAGTTCAAAATAATTGTGTTGTATAATGTGTAACATAATGGTCAATTATTGATGATGTCTGAAATCCTTGCAACTCAACAAGTACCATTAGTTGAATTCATTTAAAATAGTTATCATTATAATTCTGTCTAACACAAGATGGCAAAAGTAGTGATGGTTTGAAGTATTGAGTACTTACTATGTTCCCACAACACATTTTGTACTTGACTCAATTTGATCTCTACCAAATATTCGAGCCATACCAAGGTAATTTTTGGGTTTAATTCATTGTCCAACAAGATATTGCTAGTGTTTAAATCTCTGTGAATTATTTTCAATCTTGAATCTTGATGAAGGTATAAAATCCCTCTTGCTATCCCACAAATGATATTGAATCGTATCCTCCAATGTAGTTGTAATTTTCTTGCTGCATTTGAATACAAATTAAAAGGTACTGTAAATGAAAATTGATTGATCAATTCATATCCAATTTATTAAAGATGAAAATGTCGCTTGAGAAAATGAGAAGAACATACCAAAAATAAAAGAGTCCAAGCTTTTGTTTGGTAAATATTCATATACCAACATGTTCTCTTCTCCTTGTATGCAGCAACCTAAAATCCTTACAAGATTCCTATGTTGGAGCTTTGCAATTATAGCGACCTCATTTTTGAATTCTTCAATGCTTTGTTCAGAATACTTTGACAACTTCTTTACTGCTATCTCTATTCCATTATTGAGTAAGCCCTGAAGTCAAAATCCACAGTCAAGTCATAAATGCATTTACACACATGTACCTTGCGTCGGTTCTTCCAATGACCCTTACTGGGACATATATATGTGTGTATATATGCCTTGGTCAAGTTCATAAAATTTGAAACTAGTTACAGAAAATTTGATACCTTGTAGACAATTCCGAAACCACCTTGTCCAATCTTGTTAGCGATAGAAATTGTTTGTTGCTTCAGTTACGTCACTTAAATCGAAAAATTGTAAATCTGAATTGCTTTCTCTTTCAAAAACATAGTTGCTATGTGCTCCTTTCACTGGATCAAGTGATGATAACAGATGAGTTATAATGAATACAGGGAAAATATACCTCAATACAGTTGAGTTGAAGTACCATGTCTTAGTTTCTTTACGAACCAGTACAAGAAAAAGGTTGCCACAAGGATAAGCAAGAAAATAGAAACAGCTATAACTGCACCCAACCCCTTCTTGCCAAGAGAACCGTACGGCTTCCTCTCATATTTGGCTGAAAATAATATTGTATCAGAGCAGTTTTCATGGCCAGACCTTAATGGGTATGAGGGAAATGGAGTGGAGGGCTGGGAAAATTTTAATAAGTTTAATTTAAAAGAAATGTAATGTAATATTTTAGCCCTCTACTTCTCTTAATTTAAAAAAAAATGTAAGATAAAACCATAAGAAAAATTAGTTAAAAACTTTTAACACCCCCTCCAATTTTTTTTTTTAAGTTTGAACTCATCAACTTTTTCAAAAGTATATTAAATCATTTATGGATACTATTATTAATTTTCACGATTTACATACTAGTCACTTCAACATGTTTTAATATAATAATAAACTAAAATCTCAGTAACTCTATCTTAAATGTTTTTATAAATTTTTAACTGTAACCCTATTTAATATAAAATATACACTAATGTTTAGATGGAGAAAAAATTTGAAGAGAAAAATACAATGAGAGAAAACTTTCAT
>JBAGKO010163069.1:0-20433 GCA_037177275.1 Acacia concinna | reverse complement strand
TTTTTCCTCTTTGCACAGAGGTCCTTCCCTGAATTTCACTTCAATTGTGAGATATTTCAATCCTCTATAGGCTAAAGCCCTCTGCTCATCCAGAATACCTCATCTAGGCCTCAAAAAAAATCAATGTACGACACTCAGTCTACCCAAAAACACTATTTTGGCCTAAAATGCCCTTTTGTGGCCTACAAAAATTTCAAGATGTTACAAACGAAAAAATTTTAATGCCTTAAAGTAATGTAATTAGATTTCTGAACATTTTATTATGATTCTCTAAAAAAATCAACGGGGCTTTATAATTAAAACCAGAAGGAGTATATATATCCTTCGTCCATATAATTGCCTAATAAAGTGGGGTTATACATGAGTAATAATTATCAGTGAATTTTTCATTGATT
This sequence comes from Acacia concinna, assembly GCA_037177275.1. Lineage (NCBI taxonomy): Eukaryota > Viridiplantae > Streptophyta > Magnoliopsida > Fabales > Fabaceae > Acacia > Acacia concinna. Next base: position 20,038 of record JBAGKO010163069.1, on the reverse strand, counting down.
GGTAGCACGTGAAACTTAAAAGTTTTTGTTTCCTTCATGTCATGTTATGCATTATGATGTACTCTTTCATATTTTGAAGCAAGTGAAAACTCTTCCCACCAAATGAAAACAAATATAAAAGGAACGTCTCATTGGGTATATACTGAAAAAATTGTAGCAAGACAATTTAAATTGGATGTGAGAGTTGAGGACAAGGAAAAGGGGAAGGACGTTTAATATAGTGATTATAACAATCTTTTTTTTTATATAAATATAACAATCTTTATATGTTCCCACATGCTGAGGTTCAGAAAAATATATTTTCATATGCTAGTAAAAAAAGCTATATGTTTTCCATATCTACCATAATTATTTTGGAGAATGGTTTTCTTATAAGTTATTTCCCACATGTTTTATTAGAAAACATAATTTTAAATATCATTAACTTTGATCTATCATAAAATATAATTTTCTGATTTTATCCTCATTTAATATATACTCCATAAAAAATAAAGTTTATAGAATTGTGAGTTAAAGGAAAATTGTGCATCTACATACAAAATTTAACAATATGAGTTACAAATGAAAATTAAAAATATTACCTCATTGCCTTATAAATAAAAGGGAGAAAGACACAAAAATATAATTAAAATATGTAAAAGATAAATAAGTCTTGTACTTGTTAATTAAGATACTCTACTTTCAAACTTTCAGTATATTAATTTACAACTGCAAAACTTATTTGTCTTTTCTATATTTCAATTATACTTTTGTTTCTTTTTTCCTCAAGAAAAATAGGTGATTATTTAAATTCATATATATGCTTTTGTTAGTGTACAATTTTATCTCAAAAGTAACTACGCACAAGAATAGGGAATAAATAAGTTTTTTGAGGAGTAATTTCATCCAATGAGTTCTTAAAAAGAATCGAATTCACCATAACCGTAAAAAAAAAGCTTTGATCGTGAAAAATTAACGTTAATTATTAACATTTTTATGTTAAGGGGAAAAATTGTTACCCTTTGGTTCATTATATAAGACACTATATAATCATTGATAATAACAACATAATAATATAAAATAAAAAATTTTATTTATAGTATTCAAAATTGAATAAATTATAGAGAACATCATACCATTTGAAAGAAATTAATCACTTAAACACTCACACAATAGAATATTATCTTATAATTTTTTGAATTATAAAAGAAAATCTATTACCAAAAAATTCCACAATGTTCTTGATATTGAATACCTTTGTTATAGATTGTAGATCATGTATCAATACTTCATAGTTCCAATCACATACCCTTTAACAACAAAAAGATAATATAAATATGAATATGTATATATAGTAAAAATAAGAAAATATTTTGAACAAATTCCTATTTGTTACTTTAAAAAATCAATTAAACACCAGTTACTAACTCAGATTTTCTTAAAAAACGTTTTGAAAATTGCAAATCAAATAATTTTTTCTATCAAATAAATAATTAAGCAAAACTTCAAATGAAGACAACAAGTTGCATATACATATATTGGAGCGTATATAAACTGTTAAGCATTTTTTTCACTTTCACAATGCTTCTAGTGCCTAACATGCTTCTATATATTATTCAAGTATTAAACGTGTTTCCTTAAAAGTTTCTCTCACCCTTTTCCTACATCTCATAGCCATACCTACTTCACCTACCATTCTTCATGGCCCTGCTTCTTCTTCTTTTGCTATAAATTCCATCCCTCTATGCGTGTACCTAGGATATTGAGTAATATAATGTGCCCTGGTTTATGGATTTATGTCTTAACATTACTTCACATAAAATGAAAAATTGATAGTTTATTCCAACTAATTAGGCACCTGATTGCATATTGTTCCTGCAACTTCAATCATCCATCTAAGGGTATTGCAATCATCCAACTAATAGTGAGAAGGTTAAGTGGCTAACAATTATTTAGGTAATAATACTGAATCAATATAATCTAATTCACATTTAGATATATTAGAATTTAGAACTTCCAAGTTTTCTTTAATTTTATTTTTAACCCCCATGAATTGATTTTGAAACACACGACTTGATCTAGTATGTATATGCAATAAGAAAATCCAAAAGTTCATTTGATTAATTAATCATATCTATTTTTGGAGTACAAGTGATCTCTACTTTGCATTCAAGAGTTACGCAACAAGAAAACGAAACAGCTCATTTCAAAACATTAAAATGAGAAAAGGATGTATAATATAAAAGTATTATCAATTGTATAAAATGAACAGGGGGGATTATTCAAGCTACTTTCCTAGCAGAGCAAGGGCTTGAAGGAGAAGATGATGAAGATGCCTGAAGAAGAAAAACTAGTAGCCACCGGAGAAAGAGAAGAAGAAAAACGAGATTCAATAAATTTTTTTAAAGAAAATTTTAAATAAATGCCTTTTAAATTTATAAAACTCAGAAAATGTTGTTATCATTTAATAAAGACAATAAGGTATCTTGGATCAAATTGGGTTTTGAAAATGTTGACATATTTACTAAAATACCCCTAAATTATTTAAAATAAAAAAAACGAAAGAAAAAATGCCTCCTCCCCTAAGCACCACCGTTGGCCACCAGAGGGCCACCCTCATGTGACTGGCAAAGCCCTCCAACGGCCGGTGGTGGTGCTCTAGTGACTGTGGGGGGAGGGGGTTTTTTTGGGTGGGAATTGAACCCACCTTACTTGGTTATGAGGGCAACCAAAGCCTCTCAGTATATATATGCACAAGTAAATATATGTAGAGTAAAAAGAAAAGCATGGACAAAAATGACGAAATGCATAATGGAAATGATTAAATGAGTAATGAGATTGACTAAAGGCATATTGTTATTGAATTAGAAGTAATGTTATTAACCGGCTGTGTAATGTCATTCACCAAATGAGTAATGTCATTGGTATTCTTAACGAAGAAGGAGATGAGGCTGAAGTTTTTAATTGTTGTATTAGTGGCATGTTGGGTGTTTTTATTTATTTACAATGTATGTTGTTAGAGTAAGCCAATTGTGGTTCAGGAGGTTTCAAGCAAAAGACTTTGGTGAAAAGTTATATGACAATGATTATAAGAATTTGATGTAATTTGTTTTTGGGCTAGAAAGGAAATACTAAGTTAAAAATTTCATTGTATGGAAAGGATGTTAGGTGTATGTTTTGATGATGACAAATATAGATGCCAAGTATTAAAAACAAAAAGTTTTCATCATGCATTATTCCTTACTTTGACTAACTATCATATTTAATGTGAAACAATTTGTAGATTAGTCAAGTAATAAAAGAAGACATCTAATATGATTATGGATGATGCTTTAAAAGAATTATTCAAGAAGAGGAAGAACATATCAAGTTAGAGTGTGGTGAATATGTTCAATAATGAAGATATCAAGTATGGGATAAGAAGTCAAGGAAAGAAATGGAGATATTATGTTGGCATATAAAGAATAATCATAAAGAAGAGAAGATATTGAACAAAGAAGAACTTGCTAGACCACATGGAATATTAAGATTGAAGTTCTTAAACTTGATATTAAAAGGTCTCTATGATGACTCAATTCGATTCAAAGTAAAATGGGAGTCATGAGAATTTTAGATACAAAACTCAAGTCTATATGAAAACCAGCACCTGAGTTTTGTGATTTTGTAAAGGAAAAACTCGAGTCTTTCTTTCTTCAACACCTAAGTCTTGACATATTCAGCATGCCCTACTTATGTTCAACATGGTAGAGGCTGAGTAATTTGGACATATCTCTTTAACCACAGATCTGATTGAGTTGAAACTTATTTTATATGAAACTAGACTTCAAATGCGACAAATGGATATCAAGATTAGGATCAAATCAGTCCATTTGAAAGAGATATGAATTTCCCAAGTTGACACTCGATTTTTTCATAATAATACAAACAAGGTTTTATGTTTTTGACGTATCTCTCAAATTACAGCTTCAATTGAGATGCTTCTTCTTGAATATGAAACTAGACTCATAATAAATTATAAATAATACAAGATCATCCAAAACAAATATCATATGAGATGATGAGAAATTTCCAAATTTAATGTTGTGGTTTAACGGTTTTCCCAAAATAGTTGCTATTGTTTTATTCAATATCTTTTGAAATACAAGGAGTTTGTAAATGATTCTTGTTGCATTAGAAAGAGGATTGAAAGAAATTTTTGGGAATAGGTCATTTTCTAATTTTGGATGTAAAATGAAAAGTTCTCTCTCCCTACACTCAAGTGTTCTCTGTTAAGTGTTCCATCCATGTGAGTTAAGTCTTCAATTGGTATTCAAAGTTCAAGTGTTTTGAGAAATAAGTGCGAGTGAAGTGTTCTAAGAAATACATGCAAGTCAAGTGTTTTCATTAGCTAGACTTGAGTGTTCACACTCTTAGACTCGAGTCTTCAAAGTTTTTCTTTAAAACAAATGTTCTCAGGATCCACGAGTCAAGTGTTCTGACAGATATATATGTGAGTCAAGTGTTCATATTCTCGCAAGACTCTTTAGACTCAAGTGTTCTCATTACAAGACTTGAGTCTTCAATCTTTCATATCTTTACTACATGTTCATAAGTTTACAACAAAAGATTAAATAAATTTTAGGATTGTATAACGTTTGCTAACATCACAAAAAGAAGGACCATTCTTCTACAATAGCAAGTTGGCCATAAGACTAGATGGTAACAAAAGAAGGACCATTCTTGTACAACAAAAGATTGCATAACGTCTACTAATATCACAAAACCAATTGACATTTGTCATGGATGTTTACTCAAGTTACCAAAACATTATACTTATTATCAAGCTAAAGTTCCTAAATCCTAAGTTACTTAATGTCTTCCTCTTCTTGTTGCTACCTTCTTTTTACTGGAAGAAGTAATAAGGTTTATGTCTCTATTTACAAGAAGTCTTGATGTTGTGATGGCAGGATGTCCATTCCACATTAGACCTTAAAGGCTGAATGAAAGATTAGTAGTTGAGATTTACCCATCTCCTTGATATTTGATAACTTGGGTTCCCTCTTTGGTAAGAGGTTAAGACTTACTTGTTCTTCTTATATCCCTCTCATTTGGTATAAGGAATCTAGTCTCAACATAAGCAGATTTTGAGCTGCCCTCATTAATGACCACCTCAGATGTCATACTAGTCTACAAGACAAGGTCATTATAAGTGTGTGCTTAATTTATGTAACATAAGAAATGAAATTATATATAACGCATACACTGTACACGTTTCTTCCACTATCCAAATCAACCATTACTCCCATCCCAACATTAGTGTTTTTCTTGTAGAAGGCTACGCCTCCATGGGGTCTAAAACTGGTTTGAGATTCTTGAGTCGTATTCCGCCTTTACCTCTTCTATCCATGACCATAGATGATTCAGGCTTCTAAACACAATATAAGTAGCAACTCATAATATAGACCCAACATAACCAGATTCAAACTACAAGATATATCACAGTAAACTAGATTCAAACCATAATATATCTCACACATAACTAGAATATATAACAAACAAATTAATAAGGTGCAAATCATAATAAATGCAAAACTCACCTTTGGACAAGTTGCTATATTGTGACTCTCATTTACACAAAGAGAACATTTCATTGTGAAGCCTCTCTTTGACATTTTATTTGGTACTGAGTCAAGGAGGTCAAAATTCTAGGTGTTTACACTATTTTGTGTTCCTTGTTGAGCATTTCCAATTTTCCGTCTCCCTGTATGCTCTTCAGTTCGAACTCTATTTACCTTTGGTCGTCCAGGTAAGTTACATAATGGAGGCAATTCCAATGGTTGAAATTTTTTCAATTCCCCAAAGTGAATTGCCCCTAACAAGTAGGAATTTTGTCCTATAAGCAGCCAAGTACATATCTCTGTGGTAATATCTAGATGCAAAGATGACTGGGTTCAACTAAGCATGGTAAAGAGCACATATGCCATGTTGACATGGTATTCCAATTAACTACCATGTCCTATAAGAACACTCTTTCTTAGTAATGAAAACATTATGCCTATTATCTCCCTCTGTCACCTCATAACCATCGTCTCCATTGAAAAAAAAAACTATGCACCCCATAGCCAATAACCTATTTTCAGTAAATAAGGCCATGCACTTAGGACTAAAATTTCCATTCCACTTCTCTAAATTCTTCTCAACAGCTGCCCACTTTGTCATTAACTTAATTCTAATCCCATATATCATCCTAATGATAGGAAGATATCTAAAATTATCAATCCAGTTATTTAGGCTCTCGCTACAATTATTGTCAACATTCCAACAAAAACTTGTAGTCCTAAAAAAGCTATAGACCAACTCTTAGGAGGATACCATACAAGCACTCTTGTTGCATCCTCATTGAGTTCTCCCATGGTTGTAAGGTTGTCAATAAACTTTTCTGGGTAAGTGCTCCACACACAAGAAAAGAAATTTTTTCCCTCCTCTCCATGTCTTGCTCCAATTGGCATATATGTGTCTTGCACATAGCCTTTGTTCAGCTAATAGCAAAGCACCAAACACAGCATGTAGTAGTCCTTAATTTACATAGTACAAATCAATCAATAAAATAGAAGCTAATGCATAATACATAAGCAAGCTCATAAATGAAAATAGAACCAAGATTCATTCCATATCTAGCTAATACATAAAACACAGTAAATAAGAGTAATATGAAGTTGACTTGATGATTTTGACATGAAAGCAACCATAAAAGTCTTCAATAAAGAATAGGTTAATGCTAAATGATACAATCAAAAGTTCTTAATTGTGCATTTGCTAACAAGTTATTTAATTAAATCATACTACTCAAAATTAACCAAGGGTCATTCATGCAATTAAAAATCTAAAGTGTAAAATACAATCAACTCCATCAATTACAATGAAAGCATAAGCAAGTCCATCAAATTCAATGAAAATAGAAGCAAGTGCATATGTGAAACAGAAGCAAGTTCAGTTATTTCAATGCAAACAAAAGTAACTCCATCTTGTATTATGGCATCTCTTGTATCTTCTTCAAAAAATGTGCAGCTATCCACTTCACTGAAGCCCTAAGGTTCTTGAAAAACCTATTACATTTATGTCCCATGTGTAAGGTCTTTTCAACCAGCCATGTACTTAGTGCTTCCTTTATGGCATACAGTACAAATAGACACCCCTTTTGACACTTCACCCTAACTCTCTAACTATCACTTTTTTCAAACTTTAACTTCACTCCATTCTTAATTGCATAACTATTTACTACTGTTTTCAACTCTATCTTATTTGAAAATATTGTCCCTAACATAAAAAAAAAAAGTCACTCTTTTTGGACTATATCTTCTATTGGCCCACAAAGTTAACAAATTCCTCATCTTCCTCATTGAACTCATCTTCCTCTTCTGGAGACAACTCATCATCACTAGAGAAATCATCTTTATTGTCATTATCTGAGTCTTCTCTTATATAGTCATCGTCATCACTATTGTCGCCTTCATTGTCTTCAAGCCCATCATTTTCCACATTATCATTGATGTCAAAACATAGTAGCTTAGCTACCTTACTCTTGATCACACCCACTCTATCTTTTTGTAGTTCCTTTACTCATTCCTTCACTTCCTTATCTCAGCTTTAATACTTTCTAAAAAAAAGCATACTCTTTCGTTCCAATCAATGTCTTTCTTTGTACACTTATCTTTACATTTACCTCCATCTCATTCTTCTATAATGGACTTATTTATTGTGTCACACCTACCACGTAGCCTTATATTTAAGTCATTTGTCTCTTTTATCCTACAATCATACTCACTTAGTAAACTCTCCAAAGACATCAATATCTTCGATCTACCATTCAAACAACTACCGAGACCACAGTGGGGACCATTTGTTCCCTCATTCGACTCCATTAAGCCCTAACCCCAATTAAATAAACAATTCTCAACACTTTAAAAACAATTTCACAAGCAAATCAAACCCACATTCTAATTACAGGCGAAACATCTATAAATAAGTTGTTGTTGAAGATAGAGATTCAATTCCTACTGACTACGAAGGATGAATCTCTGCTCTGTTAGCTTTTCCTCATGTGAACATAACTCAGCGATCACATGTAGTGTACTTTCCTTTCCCTAGCTCACTCCTTTGATTCCTTCATCATTTTTATTATAGCCAAAGCTTTCCCCTTTTTCTTTCGTTAACCCTTTTCCTATTCAATTAGATGGCTATTCAATTACCACGTCATTCCCCATCTAAATTGAACATGTCACCATTTACTACAATGTACAAATGCCATTTGCCTCCCATCTTGGCATTTTTCAGTGATAAATCAACAATTAACGACATCCATTAGGTTTCTGCCAGTAGAGGTTTGTTTTGCCCTGTTTGTAATACTTCTAAGGCATTTTTATACCCTAAAAACTTTCTGGTGCCTAGTGCCCCTAAGGCAAAACATCCAAGGTATTTAAGCCCCTTTACTCAAAATATAATGTAGATACAACCCCAACTAAGATCTTATAAAGAAGACTAAAGTAATTAAAATTTGAAACTCCTATAAAAAGAACCAGAGATGGTATAATGGCTTGTTTAAGCTCTATTGAATGAATTTTTGTTTTGACCCACCTTTTATTTCATTTACTTTTATTTTTGTTTGCACTTTGGCTTCTGTATTTGGGGTGTCTGGTTCTTTGCTCTGATTAAGTACTACATAGTTGTTGCTTGGCTTCATCCAACTTCACAGGTGATGAAAAAATTACAAAAAAAATTTAGAGTATATTTGAGTTGGTGTTTAGAAAGCATATTCACACAAACAATATAAAATTTATCTCACATACTTATCTTATATACCATAAATCATGTTAAATCATTGAGCCCTTGCCACTCAAATTCAATTGTTTTTTCTGCTTTACTCTCCAATTTCAATATTCTCAAATGTGATTTGTTAGAATAATTATTTAAACAAGGGTTAAAGGTTATTTTTGCCCCATAAGTATTCATTAGAGGCCAATTTTGCATTAGAAGATTTTTTGGAAGCAATGTTGCCCTGACCGTTATCTCAATTAAGTTATAGTTCTAGTTTAATATTCACTTAGGTATCCTGATAATATTATTGTTCTTTGTGAGAATATATTTTATGTGATATTGCCCTACTACTCTAGTATACCATGTAGAGCAAATCAATCATAACCTATTCACCTTGTTACACACACACACACAATATATATATACACATATATATATGAGATGGATGTGGAGTTGTAAATGAATAATAATTATTAGACATTAATTATATGAGATGTTCATCAATTCAAAATGTGTGGATGAAACTGGGTTTCTCTTTTCTTCACACATCACAGTACTATATTTCACTTTCTTACTAGCATCTGTCTTACTCCATGTATAATAAGATTTAAATGAACTTTTTATGACCCTACCTCATGCTTCTGCTACATCTCATAGTTATACCAACTTCACCTACCATCTTAGTGCCTATTTGGGAAGCTCATTAAGCCACTTTCATTAAAAGTGAAGTCACTTTCTATTAAAAGGCTGTTTAGGTGAGGGGAAGAAGCTAATGAGCTTTTGTTGAATAAGTTGCTTTTGTTAAAAGTAGCTAAAAGCTACTTATCCAACGATGACCCACTTTCTCTTCCCATTTCATTTTTCTCTCTCCAAAAAACACATACACACTTAGAAGTGACCTCGACCCCATTTCATTTTTCAGTCTGGTCCACTCTCTTCCCTACCTTACCATATCGACTCGCATCTTCCTCTCTTCCAATGAGAGCTCATGGCCATGGAAATGTCCGTCACTTATGGAAGAATTGCTTGACACTTGTGCACTCTTTTGGTTCCATCTCACCATCACTCTCTCTCTCTCTCTCTCTCTCTCTCTCTCTCTCTCGGCCATCAATCTCATTGTTGCTAGTTGTAGTTTGAAAGGGGAACGTTGTTTAAACATTGTCGACAGTGAAGAGTCCTCCAAGCTTGCCGACAAGCGTCTCTTTCTCACTCTCACCTTCAATCCATTTGTTTGCCGTTGAAGCTTGCTCACCGTCATTGGTGCTTGCGGAGTGGCTTGTGAAGGTTGTGGGTGGTTAGATCTGTGGTTGGGTACCCCAATCTGTGATGTGGGTTTACTCGCCGAAACAATAGCATGCCATCACGAAAAAAGGAAGGTAAGCTTATCCCCTTTTTCTAAAAATATGGTTAATGTAAAACTGAATGTTTCAACTTTTAGATATACCACATATAATGATTTTGCCCATAATTTTTTGACACTCTTGTACAGTCTTGCAAAGTAAATTTATGATTATGAGGACATTTTTCTTGATTATTAAGGCAATGTAGAAATTTTTTCTGAAGTCCCTTGTTCATTCTCTTTTTCTTTTGCAGTACAACAACAAAGTTATATATGTATACATATTGAAGTTGGGAGTTTTCTGGTGACCATGGTTTTGTTCTGAAGTTAGGAAATTTTTTTTTTGGGCCTTCATGTATGTTGATGTTGATATATATGTATACATATTAAAGATGGAAACATTGGTTTTGTGGTTTTGTTCTAAACTTGAGAAATTATATTTTTGGTGCTTTATGATGCTAATTAGTTTATATACATGTATACATATGAAGATGCAAACAATGGTTTTGTGGTTTTGTTTTGAACTTGAGAAATTATTTTTTTGGGTCTTTATCTATGATGATTAGTTGATATATATATGCATACATATTGAAAATGCAAACGGTGGTTTTGTTCTAAATGTAGGGAATTTTTTTTTAGGTCTTTATGGATGCTAATTAGTTGATATATATATATACATATTGAAAATGCAAATGGTGGTTTTATTCTGAACGTAGGAATTTTATATGAAAGATGACATTAAATGCAAATTATTATCGATGGCCATTAATTAGTTTACTTGACAATTGTTGTCATAGTAAGACGGGTAAAGACACAGATGCTACATGTTGGGATTACAAATCAACTAAGGTTTTTATAAAAGAATTGATTGAACAAATCTATTAACAAGAACGTATTGGAAATGTTTTTTTAAATAAAGCATGAGAGCGCATAAGCACGGCCTTTACAGAGCAGACAGGCAAACAATATACCAAAAAACAATTAATTACTATTATTTTAATATCACAAAAGCTATTCAATTTATAGTATCTAAAAAAATTTGTTTACTTTTGTAGGGAAGTGTTATTTGGTCAATTCAGGCTAGCCAACTCTAGATGGATATCTTGGCCCATACAGACGTGAGCATTATCACCTACCAGACTTCAGACGACAACAAGGATTTGCAAATCATAACGAGGTTTTCAATTATTATCATTTAAGTATGAGGTGCACTATAGAATGGACATTTGGAGTCTGGAAAAATAGGTTTCGTATATTGGATTGTATGCGCTCATACAACTTTGAAGCACAAGTCAAAATAGTTTGTGCAACGATAGCTATACATAATCTTATATGGAAAACTTCTCATACTGATGTGGAATTTAGAGACAGAGAAGTAGCAAATATTACTCCTCAAGACAATTACCATCAATTTCAAGGAGCATCCTCATCAACTACAAGTTCAACACAAATGAATTGTATTCGTGACACAGTCAGAGAGCAACTTGTTAGAAGCTTGTCATCCAATTAGAAATGAACAATTAATTTTATATTTTACTATTTTTAGTTTTTTTAAAAACTTTATTGTGACTATGTGAAATGAATGATCTTGTAACATTGGAGACAGGAAGAAGTTCCGTTGTACATTGTTTTTGCCTAGCCAAATGATGATTAAAAATCATGAAAATCTCCAGTCTAAAAGCATACATGTCAATTGGAAAAAAAAGTAGATATGTCAAGATTTAATTTGATATGTTATTGGTATGATTTGGATGTATATGTTAAGAGATATGAATTTTTGAAGTTTGCCCAGTAAAATTCATCAGCTTCTAAAGCAATGTTCAAACATGAATTTCTTGGGAATTTTCTGATTCCAATTGAGCAAAAAAATATTTTTTTTCCTAAAAATAGACTCAAAAAGGGACATTTGGGCTTTAGAATCATCACAATTGAACATCTATATCATTATATATGAATTTTCAAAGTTGAGTGAAAATTCTGTCCAGAAATTTGAAATTTCAGAAAATATAATGGCACAAGTGTAATTTGTAGCTCATCCAATGATAACAAGGGAAGATTAAATTTGACCTCAGGGGAAAGATATGAATGCCAAAATGGATGGCCAAGATTGAGTCTTAATGTGAGGCATTAAGATGATGATGCCATAGGGCGTACAAAGCATGTTAGCTCCCTAAGTTAATTTCATGATTGTCACATGTTGCTTACTTGTTTGAGATTATTATTATTGTAACTTGCTATTGGGATTTTCAAGAATTTCAACCCCCCCCCCAAAATTAATAACCATGAACTAGGGTCAAGGAGGAATGGAAAGTGCAAGGATAAATGCTATGTGGCTCATTGTACATATGTACATATTCTGTAAGTGTTTGGTAGAAAGTGCACTGAAACAATGACTTTGTATGGATTTCGTTTTGTACCAGATGACTTATCTAGTTTCTATAATTTGGTATGATAATAGATGGCATGTTAAACTTCATTTTGATAGGTAAAACATAGGAATTGGAGTTTTGTGCGCAAAGCCATGACTTTTTAAAGTTAAAATTAAAACAAGGAAAAATTGTTTTACCAAAGAGATAGAGTTGGATTCCGTACAATTCTAGCACTGATCCATAAGGAATTGATGTATAGAACTATATTTTTCCCTGTAAAGCTTTCAAAGGGCTTTCCGTAGAATTTAGAAACACATTGTTTCGATTTTTTTACATTTAGTTACAATTTTTCAAAGTTCGTTCAAAAATCTGTTTTAGTAATAAATATTACCCACCGAAAACATAATTTTCAGTTGAGTTTCTACGTTATCCGCAACGCAATGCAACTCTAATGGATGCTAAGTGACCTCAAAGATGGTCTATATGTAAGGTGTGACAAACCTCACTCTAAATATTACATAGCTATCAAATTTAAAATATATGACAAAGTTTTTTTAAAAACGAAAAACTGTATAAAAAAACATGATAAGTTTCTTTTCATCTCACTATCCAAACAAACCTCCATTAGAAAAAAAGCCACTTCTATTACTTTCTATCTAAACACAAGTCAACTTTTAATAAGTTACTTATCATAAGTTACTTATCATCAAAAGTCATCTTTACTCAAATGAGCTCTTAATGATCGTTTGTTTGTTAAAACAAAAATAAAAAGAGATGTTGTTGAAGTAAATAATGGTGAAGTTTTTACATTGCCCATCTCTCTCAAACTCTCTATCATTCCCATCTCTAAATTCTAATACCTAAACTCTTATTCCAATAACCTAATTGTATGTTTAAAAAAAAGTGTTAAAATTAGTTAAAAAACGATAAGGGTATCTAAAATAAACTTTTTTTTCCCAAATGTGTTTTTATTTAAGAGGGATCAAGTAAGACAAAGAAATAGAGTGAATATATGTGTCAACAATATTTTAATTAATGAAATTTATATAATTAATGAGGGGGAAAAATTCATTAAATGGTGCTCCCTCTGTCTTAAAATATAAGAGACGTTTAACCAAATCTCGTAATTCGAAGTGGTGATTAAAAACAATAAGTATATCAGAATTGTTACTCCTTTTAACTAAAATACCTTATTAATGAGATATGGAATAAGAGAGATAATACCCTTATTAAAGCTCATCACTTTCTCTCCCTTTACCCCTCTCTTCTCTACTCGAGAATGATAACTTTTATGGTCAACAAAAACATTAATACATTGGTATTAAATAAAGGCAAAACTAGAAAGAAAAAGAATTAAAATAAAAAGCATTCTTCAAATGTCTATTATATTTTGGAATAGAACAAGAGTAACAGTTGTCTCTTATATTTTGAGACGGAAAGAGTAATACATCATGCTCTTACAAAAATAACTAAGATAATTCAAATTTTGGACTCTTTGAAAAAACAAATGGATCTGTTTGGATTAACTTTTGAAAATAGCTTTTACGGATTCTGAGATAAATATGTGAGAGGAGTTTTATCTCGACTTGCACAAACTTCAATTTGAGAAGTAAAAGCAAGAATCCCCACCTAGGAGAAGTAACATGAATGGGGAAGTATCGAGGTATCATCTAGCGTTAATGCTAAAATACGTGACACGTGGCATTAAAAGTTCATGTTATGGCATCGAACGGCCTGAAATTTCATCACTGGAAGACACATCTATACCTCCCTGCACTTTAACGCAACTAGGATTGCTTGGGCAAACCCAATCTTTGAAATTTGTCCCTGAGGTTGTTGGGCTTAATTGCCGAGAGAAATAAAGAAAAATTAAAAAAAAACATTGAAAATAGAAAAATCTTAATCCATAACAATAAGATTAAAAATTTTAAATCAGTCTTTTTTTATTTTTTTGCGTAATTATAAAAATGTTACTGGATTTTTAACAACTATATTAATTCATAACATGAATAACTAAATTAACAACACCAGAAGCATTTAGGTACTACGCATTTATACTGTGAGTTGTTTGTGCTGATCTTGTTAATTGAGATACTCGTATTGTGAATTAAGATACTTATATTGTTAAAAATCTAGTGACATTTTCATAATTACGCAAAAATATAAAAAGACTGATTTAATATTTTTAAATCTTATTGTCCTGAATTGAGATTTTCGTATTTTCATTATCTTTTTTTGGGACTTGCCCTATAAATAATATCATCCTTTTTATTAATTGAAGATGCCGTCCAATGCGACTCCTAATCCCATATCCTTTTATTGAAAGGTGGTTCTTAATTTTTAGTTTGTTTTTAGCCATTTTTATAATTGATGGTCAAACTATCAACAATATCTGCTTTTTGATGAATTAGTGAGCTTGGGGTTACCGGCTTAGCTAGGCAGACGTATTTATTGTATGAAATTTGAAAATGAGTGTGTCTTTTTTCTTTCCGGTTGGCCAACAAAATAAGTGTGTGTCATTCATTATTTTTAGGGAAAATTTCAAAAAAAAAAAAAAAGAGACCATTAAAATGTATAAAGGATGATTCACTGTTATAAAATTGAGAAATTCCAATTCAGTCCGTCGGTAACAATTTGGAATTTTTGAATATTGAAATTTTGTAAAATTAAGTAAATGCCCCTGGATTTTCACAAATAGAGCATCTCAATTCACAACAAATAGAGGCATTTAGGTCATATGTATTAAAGCTCTGAGTTGCTATGAATAATAAGATACTCTTATTGTGAAAATTCAGATACATTTACTTAATTTATGAAAATGCCTCTAAATTTTCAGAGTATCTCAATTTACAACAATAGAGGCATTTAGATAATATGTATTCAAATCGTGAGTTACTGTGAATTGAGATACTCTTATTGTAAATTGAGATACTCTTGTTATGAAAATTCATTGACATTTATATAAATAAGTAAAGTTAGAATTTCTCTAATTTCATAACATTAAATCGTCCTTTATATATTTCGGCAGTCTTTTTCAAGAATTTTTCCTTATTTCTAAGTAATCTGACTTTTTATTCATTTTTATATTAATTTATTTATTCATCAGCATAATTTTTCTTAAAAGAATGGAAAAAAATTTGTTCGTTTTTAGAAAGGGTTTCAATATTAGATTTGTAAAAATTAATTGTAAAAGTATTACACAAGGAAAAATGATAGGGAGAATTTTAAAAAAAAGATAAGGAAAATAGGAAAAAGACAGTTCAGTACAATGAAAACCAAAAATTTCATATCAGTCATTTTGTATTTTTTTGTGAAATTACAAAAATGCCACTGGATTTTAATAATAGAATATCTTAATTCACAACAAGAGTATTTCGATTAACATAATAGAGGCATTTAGATACTACATTTTTTTAGTTGAGTTATTGTGAATTGAGATACTATTATTATGAATTAAGATACTTTTATTGTTTAAATCCAGTGGCATTTTTGTAGTTTCAAAAAAAAAGTACAAAATGACTGATCTGGAATTTCCGAATTTCATTGTACTAATATGTCTTTTCCCTATTTTCCTTATCTTTTTTTGGAATTCTCCCAAAATGATATCCCCCGGTCTTAATTATAATATCCAATTGACTTTTATTTATAATCGTAAAAAATTTAATCACATTACTTTAAAATATTAAAATTTATTGTTTTTATTCAAACTATGTTGTTTAACTAATATAATAAAACACAACATATGATATGATTAAGTAATTAATTAAATTTTTTAGGATTCTCTAAAAAAATCAACTAGACTTTATAAAGCATCGAAGGGAGTGATAGCTACTTTGTTCTTGTAAATATTTAAACAGGTGTTGTGAAGTGTTAGTATGTGTTTGGCATCACGTTTCAGAGCCCAAATCATTCATTTTGCCTCAAATCATCTATAGTAGCTCTTTTTTTAAAAAAAAAAAAGTGTATTTATGTCAACTTATTCTCAATTTGATTTATGAACTATAAATTATTTTTTAAAAAATCAGAATAACTTATTTATTTCAACGATGACAAATAAGATACTTTTCTTTTTACTTTTTTAAAGTTTTATTTTCTGTTTTTCTCTTATAACTTACTTAATCTGATCCTAATTATAAGATTCAATTGATTTTTTTACAAAATCTTAAGAAAGCTTGTCGTTTTTCTCCAAATATTTTTTTTGACTTATAAATTAATATATAATATAATAAAACATAAGATATGCTACAATTAAATAACTTATTTCGTTTCACTAATTTATCTAAAAAAGGCAACTTAATCTTATAATTAAGAGCGAAGGTAATATAAATAGCACAATATATTTACATGTAATATATACTCTCTCTGGTCCTAATTATAATACTTAGTTGGCCCTTTTTGGAGAATCCTAAGAAATTAAAGCTAATTATATTACTTTAAAGTATTAAAATTTTATCGTTTTTTTTTCAAACTATTTTGTTTGACTTATGAACCAATATATATTATAGTAAACCATAACTTATGATATGATTAATATCATTTTCATCATTTCTCATTAAAAGTTACTTTTCAACATATCAACAACAAATAAGTTTCATTTTTAGATAAATATTCAAATATAAATCACATTATAGAATCTAAATTTGTATCCAATCTTATTTTTACATAAATACGATTACAAATAAATTATTTCTTTCCATTATTATTTCAAATACACCCTTAACGTGTCATTTTAAATGAACAATTGACTAGTTACAATAGAGATGGCTGCCAGCACTAGAGCTCTCCGGCCACCGACAAGGTTGGTAGTCTAAAGCCACTAGAAGTGGCTGTAAAAAAGTAATGTGAGGTGCAATGTCATAAAACATAATATTCACATATCTTAATTGGTCCCATGGATTTATATAAAATTTGTTGAATTCAGCTTGACAAAATTGAAAGGTAATCTCTTCCTTTTAAACTATAAAAGATGTTTAGTTGAATCTCAAAGTTTAAAGTGGTGGTTAAGAATAATAAATATATTAAAATTATTTTTTTACCAAAATACTATTATTTATGAGGAGATAAAAAATAGGAGATAGAATAAGGAAATTGTTATAATAAAGTTTACTACTCTCTCTCTCCACCTCCACGTAATGATTTTTTTTATGGTAAACACAAACATTAATATAAATGTATCTATTTAATATAGATAAATATAATTTAACTTTTGAGATAAGAAAAGAAATTTGTTTATATTAAAGACCAAATATAAGAGAAAGAAAATTGTGTATAAAAAGAATAAGAGGGAGTATGTATTAACATCCTTAAAGTTAATGCAATTTATATAATTAATGAGGGGTAAAAAGACACTCATTAAATGTTTATAAAACTCTACAGGATTTTTATTGTAATTACGCTATTTCGTGGGACTGTTTAATCGTATATTTTCTTGCATGAGACTAAATCGCAATTTTCCCAATCCTTTTATTAAAGTGTGATTCTTAATTTTTAGTTTTTTTAAACCACTTTTATAATTGTTGGTCAAACTATCAAACAATTTCTTTTTTTTAATGAATTAGTGGCCTACTGCTTAACTAGGTAGACGTATTTATTGTAGGAAAAAAGATAAATAAATACCCTCAAGACTTCAAAAAATTATAAAATATAACTCAAATTTGGTAAAGGACAAATGAGGGGCAGAGGGCTTATCTGGAATACCAAAATTGTTGACGGTGACTACAACTGAATAGGCAATAACTAAAACTAAATAGGGTATGACTAAAACTCAATGTTCAGTTTTAGTAACTGCCAACAATTTTGGTATTCTAGATAAGTCATTTGCCTCTCATTTGTCCTTTACCAAATTTAAATCATCTTTTAGGGTTTTTGTAGTTTTAAGGATATTTATTTATCTTTTTCTTCTATGTATGAAATTTGAAAATAAGTGTCTTTTTTTCCAACAAAATAATTGTGTCGTTCATTATTTATGAGTAACTTGACTTTTTAATACATGTTATATTAATTTATTGATTCATCAGAATAAATTTCCCTTGAAAGAATGAAAAAAAAATGGAATGCTCGCTCACTAACCAACACAATAACTCACAATGTAAATATGTAGTATATAAATGCTTCTAGTATTGTTAATTGAGATAGTTTAGTTATGAATTAGAGCTTCGTGTTATTAAAATTCAGTGGCATTTTTGTAATTTTAAGAAAACAAAGTACAAAAAGCCTAATTTAAAATTTCCACATTTTGCAATTCTGATATGTCCCTTCCATATTTTCCTGGCCTTTTTCTGAAATTCTCCCTATTTGTTAGTAAAATAAAAAAGAAAGATGAAGGCAAAAGAAAAATTAAAACAAAAAATGCAAATGTTAAAAGGGAGAATTCTAGAAAAATACCTCCCCAAATTCTAAAACCTCAAAAGGGATGTTAACATTTCAAAAAGACATTAAGGTACCATGGACCAAATTGGGGTTTTGAAATTCGTTGACATGAACAGTAGTAATTTTCACAAGATGAGTAATGGTTTTCGCAAGAAGAGTAATGGATTTCACTATTATGTGTTGGTCCGTGTTAATCACTCTCCCCCCTCAAAATTCGTTAACGTGAACAGTAGTGTAATTTCACCATTTGAGTAATGGTTTTCGCAAGAAAAGTAATGGTTTTCACTACTTCGTGTTGATCACTTTCTCTCTCCCCTCCTCTGACGGTACTGTTCATCTGACACTGACACTGACACTGACATTAACAATGTTCATCTGACAGAGGAGAGAGAGGAATGTACCCGTGACGTGAACAGTGTCGGATTTTCACTATTTGAATAATGGTTTTCACCAGAAGAGTAATGGTTTTCGCTACTTTATATTGGTCACTGTTCATGTCAGCAAAATTTCAAAACCCCAATTTGGTCCATGATACCCTAGTGTATTTTTGAAATGTTAATATCCCTTTTGTGGTTTTGAAATTTGGGGAGGTATTTTTCTGAAATTCTCCCATATTAAAATTAGTACCAACTTCTATAGCAAATTTACATTGACATGACATGAATACAAGCAAGTAAGCATAGGGTAACAGAAAAGCAAAGGCCATTAATTTGTTTTTTTAAAAAATTAAATTGTCATCATGCATTGAAACTGAGAGCCTTTTCTTGCCTCTGAGAACGCATTCTCTCCTTTTCTTCCCTTGTCAACATCCAAGGAGTTTAAGGGTCTGTTTGGTTTGAGGGGAGGGGGGAGGGAGGGGCTCCCTTTATTTGGTTAGAATTTTTGGATGAGAGGGGAGACAAAATTTGGCCTCCCCTCCCCTTATTTTGCTCCCCTCCAAATTGGAGGGATTAGAGGGGAGGGGAGGACAAATGACAATTTTGCCCTCCCTTATTATTATCAATTAAAAAATATTATATAAGCTAAAAATATATTATTATTATCATTATCATTATTATTATTATTATTGTTAAAATAATTAACGATATATATTTTAATCAATAAAAATTATTATAAAAATTATTATAAAATTTTTTAATATATATACTAATAAATAAAGAATATTATTATAATCAAAATACATAATTTA
>JBAGKO010163055.1:0-20438 GCA_037177275.1 Acacia concinna | reverse complement strand
GTACATCAGAAGAGTGCGAACGATAGGCAAATCCATCTAGGTATGCCGGAAGTGGGCTGTGGTGGAGAAGAGCTAGCGAGCGCGACAAATGAAATTTGCTAATAAGTATGAAATCAAGCTGGGTTTTAAAGGCATTTATATGGTTGTTCTTGTTTAAAAACTGTCAAACATGTACAATTATATATGGCGGTTTTTAAACAACTGTCATATATGTGACAGACGTATGGCATTTCAATTTCAGCGTCTTTATATATAGCAGTTCTTTTGAAAAAAAACCGTCATATATAAGTAGGATGAGTGTCGATTCAAATCCCGCCTTTCTATATATGGCGGGTATCATACAACCGCGATATATACAGCGTCATATATATACAATTCTGTGGCAGTGAAAATTAGGCCATGTTACATTTAAAAAAAACACTCAATTTCATAATAGTCTCTAAAAACTTCATAGGAATTAAGTAATTTCAAGTGACATTTGGGATTACCATATTTTGGTGATCCTTACATGTCTTTCTCCCTATAATAAATTAGGATATTCACAAATTAGTCTCAATTAACTAAATATATAGAAAAGCTGTGCGACCTACTCCACAACTCAATTAGTTTTAAAACACGTTGACTAATCATACTTCTATCTTCAAAACATAATTGATTTTTTCCCTTGCGATTTTTTTCCTTTTTACTCACACATATTGTTATGATTCACAGTTGATTATGATTAGTAATCATCTTTAATTTAGAAAAAAATATTAATGTAGAAAATTGAATTTGAAAAAAAAGGCATTAATTCAAATTTATAATAATTGGGTGAATGATAATTGGTAATTGGTGTTTTAGAATAATTGGGTGAATATTAATTGGTAATTTGTGCTTAATTGGGTGAATGTACTGTTAATATAGAATTCACGTGTTCATGCAATGCGGGGGATTAACGCTAATTTACATATAAATTCATTTAAGGAAGTAAGAAAAACAAAATTTTAATTTAGATAACAATGTTAACACCAATTCGGAAAGCTCCCTTATGTAGATGCATGATATTATTTATATTCAAAGTCACTCCATCTATTTTGATATAAATTCAAATTAACTACTTTACATGAGTTACAAAGGTTATGTAAAATTAATTACTTTTTTATTTTAAAATTACTCTCAATAAGAGTTAGAGGAGTTTGGTTAATAAGTTAAGTGAAAAAAATTAATGTTTTTTGACAAAACACGTGTTAGGGGAAATTGCAAATAGGTCCCAAATAATAGAATTGATTATAATCAGGTCCTTTGAAATCATATGATTGCACTGAAGTCGGCTTAGGTGATATTAATTTTAAATGTGAAAATACAACTTTTTTTAATTTTAAACAAAATGAAATTTAGGGCTTATTCGTTCAAAAAATTAAGTGTAAAGTCTTCTCACTTTTTAATTTGAAACAAAAACGGCTACATTTCTCTTTCTCGTGATTGACAAATTCCACAGGTTGAAGTAGGGTCACCATTTCCTTTTATTCGTTTATATCCATTTAAAAAAGGGGTAAAATTATATTTTCAATTTAGAATTAATATCACCATGCCCCTTAAAATTTTATTATAAATTGTTTATTTTAAGAGATTTACTTGTAATTAATTTTGTTACTTGGATTTGGTTGCAATTTTCCCAACATGTTACATTATAAAAATGGTTAAATTATACAAATCCTCTTAAACATAACCACCCTGACCTATGGACACCAATCTATTCAATGGTATTATATTATATTCATTGTTCAACAGCAATTCAATAAACAATGCTAAATTCTCCTGAACATTAGTCAAAACTTAAGAAATGGGTATGACCAATATTGACTGTATTTAGAATAACGATAGGAAAAGTAACTTATTTACAATCGTATTTTTGTAAAAATAAGATTAGATAAAAGTCATATTGTATCATATGATTTATGTTTGAAATAGCGATAGCATAAATTATTTAGAAGTTGCTTATATAAAAGTAAAACTAGTTTAGTTAATATGTTCAAAACTAACTTTTGATGGGAAATGAATTAAAAGGACATGAATTTTATTACAATAAGTTCAAAAATAACCTTTGATGGGAAATGAATTAAAAGGACATGAATTTTATTACACACACACACATATTGTGATATTTAAAAATTATAATAGAAAAATGAAAAATAAATTTTCAAAAAAAGTAAAAACAACTAAAAAACATATAATTAATTACATGATTAAATGCTTTCTTAAGATTTTCTAAAAAACACAATTGAATCTTCTAATTAGGAGTCAAGTGAGTATATCTTATATGTAAATATATTATGATATTTATACTATCTTTTGTCCTAATTATAAGACTGTGTTGACTTTGTTTAGAAGAACTAAGGAAGCAAAATATGATACTTAATTATATCATATTTTGTGTTTTATTATATTATATATTAGTTTATAAGTAAAACAAAATAGTTTGAATATGGCAAAAAAAAAAATAGTTTGAAGAAAAAAGATAAATTTTAATACTTTAAAGTAATGTAATTAGTTTTTTTAAGATTTTTTAATAAAATTGAACTAAATCTTATAATTAGGACTGAATAGAGTAAGTTATAATAGAAAATTAAAAAATTAAATTTCAAAAAGGTAAAAAAAAAAAACAATCGTTGGAATAAGCAACATATTCTTACTTAAAAAAAAAGTAACTAGTCTATAAGTCAAATTAGGAAAACATTTACACAAATACATACTTTTTTTTTTTACTTTTGAAAACGCACAATTTGAGGACGAAACCCATGATTTGGGCTCCAAATCAGAGTCCCAAACACACTCATTATCTTTGGGGTTAATTCTTTTTTAAAAAAAATTTATTATGAGGATAAAATCTATTACTTGCAAATTTGGTTATCCATTTTAACAAAACAATTAATATTTTATGCAATAATTATTTCAAAGAATTTGGAGCAGATCCATTGCCCCCATCCGGCGGCGGAGTGCTAACTGAACTCTCTTGCAATTCGATTTGGACCAGAAATTCGTTTTCGTGTTCTGGCCAAAACCTAGAGTTAAATCGGAACTTAGAACACCATATGGGTTTTAGGCTTGACTGGAAAAAATTGAGAACCTATTATTTCATTGTAGACATATTGTGTCATTTCATAGAAAACTTCATAGATTGTGGTATCATTATGTTGACAATCAGACTTATCATAAATTTACTTTTCATACTGACAAAAAAAAACCTTAAACCTCATTAATTATGACTTAAAATTTAACTTTTTTTAATTTTTATCCCTATTTAATTTATAATGTACCTTAAAAAACAAAGTCAGTAAAATAATAAATGAATGAGATAATTGTATATTCATATGAAAGCAAAAAAAAAATAAGTACATTCATGTGAAAAAACTCTCTCTACTCTATCAATAAACCAACATAAATCCTCTCTCTGCGGCCACAACAAAAGAAAGGAATACAATATAATACAGTATAAGAGTACAATATAATATAAGATTTAAAAAACAATTTCTCATGTGCATCATCCATGACTCTCTCCAAGGGTTCCATGGTGACGCAGCTTTTGGCATATAAGCCCTTCTAACATAACGCAAATCATTTAGGTGCCTGTCTGGTATGACGTTGAGGGCAAATATCGGACGTTGATTGCACAAAACGGACGTCCAGCTGATGGTAGCAACTTTGCTATGTTTGGTACTCTATTGCTCTAATCTGACTTATGCTCTATAAGTAACTTTTTTTGAATAAGCAAGAATATGTTACTTATTTGAATAATTGGTAGGTAGAACTACTTCTTGTTTTAATTATAAAATTCAGTTGATTTTTTAAAAAAATATTAAAGAAGTACAATAAGTCACTTAATCTCATATGTAATTATTTACTATATTATATATTAGTTCATAAGTACAATAAATGACTTATTGTAATACCTCCGATCCTAATTATAAAATTTAGTTGATTTTTTTTAAAAAAAAAATCAGATTAAAGAAGTACAATAAGTCATTTAATTTTATATATTGTATTATATTATATTATATATTAATTCATAAGTCAAACAAAATAGTATGAAGAAAAATAATAAATTTGAATATTTTAAAATAATATAATTATTTTTTTAATTATTTTAAAAAATAAATAGGGTATATTACGCAGTCAAACTAACGACCTTGACGCTGCTCCAACGAAAAGGCTAGTCGCTGCCGTGGGGGCTGGGGAGAGAGAAGAAAACGTGGGGAAAAAATAAAGGAAGGTAATTATAAAAAGATAACATATTTTAAATTGGGAAAATCTCAAAAAAAATCAGAAAAATAGGTAAAGGACAGATCAAAATTGCGAAATGTGAAAATCTCAAATAAGGCATTTTTGTACTTTTTTCTTAGAATTACGAAAATGTCACTAAATTTTAACAACACGAAGCTCTTAATTCACAACAAGAATTTTTCAATTATCAACACCAGCATAACAACTCATAACATAAATACATAGCACCTAAATGCTTTTAGTGTCGTTAATTGAAATAGTCTTATTGTAAATTAAAAGCATCGTGTTGTTAAAATTCAGTAGTATTTACATAATTTCAAAAAAAAAATATAAAAAGGCTTGATTTAGGATTTTCGCATTTCACAGCTCTAATCCATCTTTTATCTATTTTCTTGACTTTTTTAGAATTTTTCCTTTTAAATTTTAGTGAAAACTGGGAAGGACTCCTTTTTAGAAATTTAATTTTTGAGAAGCACCTAATAAATTGTAAACGTACAAAGGACTAATACTCTTGTAAATTTTGCACACAGAGTACTAGTACTTAAGCATTTTAGATACAATAAATATTTTTATTTTTACAATTTTGATGTTAATGTTTCTCATAGAATTATCACATTATATACATATAATATAAATATGTATTATTTAATAAAATTCATATCATTTTCCGTGATTTTAAAAATAAACTTGCTTTTCCATTAACTTTTTAAATAAGTTTCAGTTTGTCAAACAAGCTTTTCTACAAAATCCAATCTAAGAAAAAAAAAATAACATTATACTACCTAAGGAAAAGGATAAAAAAGCCCTATAAATATTAAAAATCTTAAAAAATGACTTCAATTTGGTATATGACAAATGAGAGACTCTAACCAAAACTCAACAGAGAATGACTAAAACTCAATAGAGAATAATTAACACTGATTAATTTTATGCTCCTCATTTATCATTTACTAAATATGAGTCATCGTTAAATTTTTTTTATATTTATAGAGTATTTATTTATCTTTTTCCATACTACCTAACTATTACCCTAAGTTTTTAAAAGTCAAATAAAATAAAAACAACTTTTAGCACCGTGAATCCAAACACACCTCAACTAGTTAGATTAATGATAGCTATTGAACGACTAATTTGTTTTGTCAACTTGACGCACGTTCCGGCTTTTAAAATTTTGTTATTGACATTTTAATATTATTTTATTATTGATCAAATCAAACTTTCAAACTTCTTTTTTTAAAAAAAAAGGAAAAAAGAAAAAGAAAAAAAGGCGGCTACCTTCAAAATTGTGTGTCTGTTAAGCATATCCACTTTAAAAATTGTGTAGTCATCCTCAAAGGAAAAACAATTGTCATGGGGACCATATTATATATAGAAAATGAGGGATAAAGATAACTGTCCCCAACAAATTTAAAGCGGTACTGTATAAATTGCATACAAAATGGTTGGGAAGTTGCCTCACTTTTATCGAAAAAATAATTCGGTCAGCGTCCATATGTGGTTTGAGATTATGAAATATAATTTATAAATAATATGGATTATGAAAATTTCAAATTTTATTCATATATTTGACGCTCAAAATTTAGGTAAATATTTATTACGTTTGACTATTTCTTTGAATAGTTAAATAGTAGTTAATTAAAATATTGGACATCTTGTTTGGCAAAAGTTAAATGATACGTACAAAATGTTTCATTATTTTTAATAAAAGTAGGTTTTGTTGATGATAATCTAATTTAGTTTATGCTGTGAAAGAATTGGGTTCCAATTGTTGCACATGACGACAAAGTCAATGTTTCGATAGTTCAATCTGACACCAAACTAGAAAGGCTCAGTTTTCATGATTCAACTAATTAGATAGGCTGTCCAACCAATAACAGAATAATTAAATAAAAAATTTAATAAAATTGTTACAAAAATATTATATATATATATATATATATATATAAAGAAATTCATAGTAATTATAATAATTGTCAACGTACTAATAGCATATATATGAAGTGTCCAATGAAATAATACCATGTGATTATCATGGGCAAAAACTAAAAATATACTGAACTTTTTAAAGAGGTAATTTTTATTTTTTTGATGTTTCTAAATTATATTTTTTTCCATCATGACCAAAACCCTTCAGATTTTGTAGAAGCTGTTTAGGTCTTATTTCAAGTCCATACTCAAAGATAGTATCTTATCTAACCTAACTCAATATTAAAAACAATTTTAAGAATTTAAATTAAGTCGCTAGTAAATCCGGTCAACAATCCAACCAATTAAACCATCTTGTCAGGCTCGATTGTTATAACTTATAACCATGATGGATTTTACAAATAAATAACAGGGAGAATAACAGTCAAGGTCCTTGTTAGAGAATTATTACTATTTTAGTCCTTTGAACATGACTGTATTAGATTTCACAATTTTAATACAATACACTAACAACTTTTTTGTAAAAAAAAAATATTTAAAATTTTAATTATTTCCTCGTTAGGGACCCAGATATCATTTTCCCCAAATAAATACTCCAATAAATCTTTAAGCCTGTACAGGATGAGGCATCTTTTGGCTCCCCATCGTCCCAACTCATCTACCTAAACATTTTCTTATAAGAAATTAAAGAATTAAACTATTATTATTATTTTTTAAAAAAAAGGTTTAGAACAAGACACCGAACGTTCAAACAAAAGTAGGTAATTCATGCGTGGAGATAGAAGAACCATAATTTCTCCAACTTTGTGGCGATATTGGATGTCAAACATTAATAAACATATATTATATTATAAAATTAAATATCATGTGAAACACTTTGCTAAAAGTAGTATTCATCATGGTGGTCCTCACACCTCACTGTCTTTTCTTTACTTATCTCTCACACTAATGTCGGAGCCTACTTTTGTTAGCTATCATCATTCTTGGCTAAAATCACCTAATCATGTTGCTCCACATCCATCTTCTCATACGTTTTCCTACTTTAATTTATAACCATTCGATTTATACGTAACAGATACTGATCTTAGTTGTGATTTGTTCCTAGATAAGATCATGCGTACTGGAAATCATGCTGGTTGTGAAATCGGTCATCGGTCCAGGCAATGGTTCAAGGGATGGTGGTCTGATTGTGATTAAACTGGGATCACTAATTCAATTATGATAAAATACTATAATTTAATTAAATATACAGAATATTCATATATATATATATATATACTCCCTCCAGTCCTAATTATAAGGGCCCATTGATTTTTTAAAAAATCTTAAGAAAATTCTAAAAAAACTAATTACATTACTTAATCATATTCTATATTGTGTTTTATTACATTATATATCAGTTTATAAATTAAACAATATAATTTTTTTTAAAAAAAGACAAATTTTAATGTCTTAATAATGTAATTTGCTTTCTTAACATTTTCTTATGATCCTCCAAAAAAGTCAGCAGCCCTTATAATTAAGATCAAATGGAGTATATATATAATGAAGAGAAATTTAAAAGAACATTCATTTCAAAAACTACATATAATTCAACAAGACTAAGGCAATAAATATAAGAACGAAAAATTGCTATTTGATTTCAAACTCAAAATGACAATGTTTCAATTTGAGTAAGAGGAAGAAAAAAATATAAAATCCAACTTGATCAACTCATCTAAAACTAGTGAAATAATCAACTAAGGGATTATTTACGTTAACGGGTCTAACTAGCCGTCTCGGGCAATGTTGAGTTTTAATACCATGAATAAAAGTTATTATCGATTGTTTAAATTATACCTTCAATAAACCTTTCAAAAAATATGGATGGAGAATATAGACATAACATAAAGTTGCTAACTTTATTATTATAATCAACAAATTGATTCTCCTCAGACAAGAGCATAGGTTTGTATCTTGGGAATGAAACCAAATTGCAAGAGCTACATCTGTTGAAAATATATATTAAAAATATGTACTATAATTTAGTTGGTTGCGATTGTAATCGCAATTCAAGTATAATTAATTTCATTGTTTTTTAATTTTGCAATTGCATTATTGTAATTCATAATGGATGTGTGTGTGTGTGTGTGTGTGTATATATATATATAAAAGGTTGTTGAACTTAATGAGTCAAGAGTTCAACTAAGTTTTCCGTTAACATGAGTTTAAAAGTAAGTTGACATAATTTTGTAAGTGAGGAATATAAAAAACAATAAATATAAAAAATTAATTCATGAGTTTGATGATAATATAGTTATATGTCTCTGTTTGATACATGGCTTAAGTTTTTATGGAGTGGGAGAGGGATTGGGATAGGGAAAAAGATTGAGACATGGATTGAGATTAGACTATTAAATTATGTTTGGTAACAAGTAATATTTAGTAATAATATTATCATTAATTTTATCTTATAATATAACATAACTTATGAAAGTACAATAATATTCATATTTAACGCTAAACTTTGTAACCTCATCTTCTTTGCAACTAGTTGTTTCAACATTTGAGGGTTTGATATTATTTTTAGATTTTATTTTTTTTATCTAACTTACAATATGCTGGATTAATTGTGTAAAAAATGTAGGAAATCCTATATTTGCATTGGAGAACAAAAAAAATATTTTATATTTGATGATATTTGGTAATGAAATCTAATCATATCAATTTAAATATAATCATAATATCTTATATTTATATTTCTAAGATAGATGTGATATAAGTAAATGTTAAATTATTAACAATATTTAATAAGTAAGGTTGAAATTTCATTTACGTAAAAAATTAATATTTTTCAAAAATATAAAAAAACATTAATAAAAGGTATATTTTTTAATTCACAGATAACCGAATATATGGATGAGATTTTCAAAGATTATTCACCAAATTAGAAAGAAGAATTAACAAAAAAATTTGACAGAAACAAAAATTGTAAATTGTATTCTACATGATGAAAAATTTCATGTCAATGTAGAAAAAGAAAATATTAGAAAGAATGGGAAAGATAAGAGGTGTGTATTGTCAGTAAAGATCGAAGATCGAAGAGGAAAGAAAATATGAATAATTAAATATAGAGAAGGCGATAAGAGATGCGGTTGAAGATGAGTATGAAGAAGTAAGAGAAGTCAAGTGGTAATGCGAAGAATAAGATGTGAGTACTTTAGTCTAAAAATTATTATAAACAGAAATAATTTTGTCCCAACATTTTTTAATCCCTGTATTGCTTCTCTAATACTAGGGGTGGGGGTGGTTTTGTATCAATCCCACTTTTATGGGATTCGTAATCCTTAAGGGTTCCTTGTCCCTCATATCAAACAATACAATTTGTCCAATCCCTGACCGAATCCTTATCCCTACCCCAATGCCTCGTATCGAACAGGGCCTATGGGTTTGCACATCAGTTTCATGATTTTCTCACAACTCATATGATTATAAATATTTTCAAAAAATAAAATAAATAATTTTTAGGATTAGATCATTGTCATATTTATGTAACCAACTTTTCAATAAAACATTGTGTGCATTTATGTAATGACTTGTGATTAAAGTAAATTAATTTAATTTAAATACACCAAATCATTAATCTTTCTACGTCTTAAGTTTCGAATTATTCCTATTTTTGAAGCCAAAATATGCAATGATTATGCTATTGAATGACAAAATTAGACATTAACTATGTTTGGAATCTTTCCTCATTTATTTATTATATTACATATAATAATTATGGCTCATTCTATTTTTGGCTTTTTTTCCTGTGCAAATCCACGAACAAAATTGTGGACACATTCATGCACATAAACAGTTCCTTTCAATCTCCCCATATTATGGGACCAACCCATTTGATCGTATCCTATTTTTCCCCCTTTACCAGACAATTCCAAATATAAATTTCCAAAACTATTTATTTTAAAATTCAATTTTAGCCGCTTCAAGACCTGAATTATAGAAAACTCTACAAAACGACATTTTTCATTAAACTCAAACATATGGTGAAGATTATATTAAAAATCATATATTATAATTATGGCTATGAAAGTTCCTGCAAAAAATATGTGGATAGCAAAAAATTAACGTCACTAGTGATTTGGTCAAATAAGAACTCAATTTCCTTTAAATAAAATCAACTCGAACTTTATCCTGTGGAGACGGCAGACTCAATGCTCAAAAGGCCGAAGGGTTTGTAGCACGTCAAGGGTTATCTCTAATTGAATTTTACAATGCTCAAATTTAACTAAATATTACCATATCATATTTAGTTAAAACAAGAAAAAAGAAAAGAAAAAGTGAAAAAAGCACATAGCATTATCCTTGATGATCGAATATGACCAGTAATACTGAATACCAAAAAGTTATATCACTATATATTTGCATGTGTGTCTATATATATATATATATATATCCACATACACTCACATAATTCAGTGCATTGTACCTTGCTAGTGTTAGAGAGATCATAAATGGAAAAATATACTCCAATAATGACACATGATAATCGATACTTCGTTGTCCTGACACACACACACACACATCACTTGTGTAAGAAGAAGGCTAACCATTCAAAATCATTTTATTAAAAAATAAATAAAATTCTAATTTTGTGTAAAACAATGGTTGTCACTAATTTCGAGAATAGAACTTCAGATACGTGGATAGCTACAACATGTGAAGGATTCCTTTTGAAACACATTATTGTACTGTATGTCTCTCAAAGGCAAAATAAAAAGTATTTTTTGTGTGCATTCGTACACGTATACTCTCAATATTTCAAATTTGTTTCGTAATATAGTAATGCTTCTGAATCTGATGAGTGTCCAAGTGATAGAAGTATGGCCTTTTAAATAAAAAATAATAATTGCTACTTTTATAGTAATTAAAATATTATAAACCATGTATAAGTTAATTTTGAATAGGCTAAAATACATTAAAAAAAACCCCTAAACTTTTGGGTCAATTGTACATTAACACCATAGTATGTCATGTTTTAGCTATCAACCCCTTTTGTTTAAATCTCGGTTACAGTTAACAGTTTTTATCATATTGTATTAATTCCATTTTTTTATTATATATCATATGATTTTAAAAAATAATACTTGGCGCTTGACATGTACTTTAAAGTATTTTATGCTTTTTTTTAGTTAAAAAGGACATGCTCAAATAACAATTTTAAATGTTTTTTAAGTATTTTATATTTATTAAAATATTTTATTTGAAGTATTCAACCATACTTAAAATTATATGTTAAATACCAAGTGATTTTTCTTAAATAAGATGGTATATAATAAAAGTATAAAAAATTTTGAAATAGCAAAAACGTTTAACTTTAAGTGGGTTAATAGTTAAAAACATTAAATTTTAAGGTCTTTAGTTTAACTTTGAAGGTTATAAAGGTGATGTGCAACTACCCAAAATTTAAGGGATTTTGTGTATTTTACCATTTTGAACAAGGTAGTGAAAACTAAACTGATCATTGCACTATCGACATACTACCGCATTAAAATAAAAATAATTTAACTAAAATATAGAAAATGCTCATATATAACTCTAAAAAGGTCGTATTTTTATAAATATATATAAATATAAGGCCAAATATAAGGATTCTTTTTTTCCTAACTCAAAAAGGAGGGAAAAAATACAAATTTCAACCGGTCTAAAACTCTTTACCATACGATCCAGGGGATGGTTCACCAATTCACTAACCATAAACTCTAACCCCTAAACTCAACTAGTTGAATTTTAATACTATAACGTGTAAAAGCACCTATTGAAAATTCTTCTTCAGAAAGGGAGGTACCAAACGCGTATTGCCTCCATGTTCTTCGCTGACCACAAATTACAGTACAATGAGGAAAATGAAAAAAAAAAAGGAAGAAAGAAGAAAATGAACATGAACACGTAGATATTTTCTCTTCCCTTCGTTATTTGAGTTTATTAGTCCAACTGGTTCAATGTTTGTTTCCTCTAAGCAATATCTTAGGTTCAAGTTTAATTAATATGATTTCTAAAATAGTGTAGAAGGCTGAATTATCATCATCATCATTATTCATAAAACTCTGTACGTGACCTATAGGTCTCTAAATTTTCTAGTAAAACAAAAAGAGAAGATTGTCATTTAAGATTACTCCTCTCTAATGAGATAAGGTTTTGAACAAATGGCAATAATTCTGACAGAAGGAATGTCTAAGAAGCAATAATAATTATTTTTTGGGGTCACATGTACAATTAAAAAGAAAAAGAAAACTTTCATCATCTGCAAAAAGAATGGCTATACAAAGAAACTTCAAATTTGGAAGGAAAAAAAAAAGATGTCTTTTAAATGATCACTATTTGGGAAGCTTCATCGATGTTTCATGTTTCCTGATAAAGTTCAATTACACAAAGTGCATAAACATTTTATCTTAGTAAGCTTTCCACTTTTAAACTATTTTTCCTGTACCTGTGGCTTTTCCCTTACAATTATATATCATACACATGATACTTCCTCAGTCCACACCGACATAATCTAGAGAGTAGCTCTCTAATAGTTCAGCACGAAAAATGGCGAACCAGCTGCTAAACTAGTCTGGACTAGATTGATTTTAACAAAAAGAATCGATTTTTTTTTAATTTTTTTAGAATTTCAAATTAACAACCCTAAAATTTTCACTTTTCTATCGGTTTGATCTTGAGTTGACTTTAGTTTGACCCCACTGACCTTTAACAAAATATCCTACAGATTGAATGGTCAATCTGGGTTTCAAAATCTTGCATTAATCCACACTGACTATAAAATATAATTCAAAACCATTTCACTTTGTTATTTAAAGAAACAGAGACATATTAAAAAGAGATAAAGATAGATAAATATTATTTGAATTTTCAAATCTCAAATAAGTATTGTTGCTTATAAGAATATAAGAATTAACTAAACTTGTAATCTAATTGACAAATTATTTTATAAGAAATAACTTATTTAGGATTTTAAAATTTAAATGATATTTTCTTGCCAATCTCCCTATTAAAAAGACATAAGATATAATTCAAAACCATTTCACTTTTCTTTTTTAAAAAAAAAAACATAGAAATATGTTTAAAAAAATATTAAATATGAGTCCACCATAAATTATCCCAATGAAAGTAGCTCTTTAGTAGTTGTAAGAGAGAAACAGAGACACACACACAAGATTATGTAATCAGATTGTTGTACATTCATCAATACAGAGGAATATGACTGTGTGTGATACAGAGAACATCTCATCATCACACTTATAACTTTTCTTATTCCAGACATATTCTGGACGGCCCATATTTTATTTCATCAGTTTCCTAAAAAGAAAACTAGTATGGGTACTAGCATTGCACTTATTATGATGGTAATTAGTATTTCTTTCGGTTTTAATTATAAAATTCAGTTAACTTTTTTTAAAAGAAATTATAAAAGTAAATAATTACTTAATCAAATAATATATTATGTTTAATTATATTATATATTAGTTCATAATTCAAATAAAATAGCTTCAAGGAAAATGATAAATTTTAATGCTTTAAAGTAATATAACTAATTTTTTATGATTCTCCAAAAAATTCAACTAGCTCTTATAATTAGGGCCAAAGGGGATTTTTATGGGTAAGGTGTAAATTTGTTCAGAAATTTTCATTTAAGAGTAATGTTGGCTGAAAAGAGTTTTGTTTGTCTTTTTTTTTTTTTTGGATTGAAGATCGCCTCAAAAAATATTAAAATAGAGAAAATGTTCCCCCTTACAATTAAAAATGTTAAGGGTCATCGCCAACTTTTTAATAGTGAACATTAATTTTTTAATAAAATAGGACAATATTGTTTTAAAATTTTCAGAACTGACATTAAATAAAAAAGCTTCCAAAGCAACAAGACAAATTTTGCAGCTTCATACAATAAACATGTTAGATGTTTTAAAAAAATTATATAATACTTATTTTTGTAAGTTTAAGAAGTTTGAACAGATATAAAAACTGTTACTCATAAATACCCAACCCATGAGATGAAACAAAAGAATTTTGAGAGAATCTCATTTGAAGATTAAATAAGTAAATTATTTTCAATCAAACCCTAAAACATTTTAAAATTTTAATCAAAGCCCAATGACCAAAATGACAATAAATTTTTTTAGGTAAAAAAACAATAATGCCCTTTACTTCATGAACAAATAAAATCCTCATATGAACAATTGTTGTTCATGTACAACTCTTCGTAAACAAGTGAAATTCTCTTATCAACAAATGTGCAATTTTGACAACTGAAAATAAATTAATGCATTGTTTATAGAAGGATTATATTTATTCAAAATAAATTAATGTGTTATTCATAAGAGGATTATATTTATTTTAAAATAGTTGTACATTTATTTATGATATAAAGGACATTATTATCTTTTTACCTGAAAAATTTATTTTCATTTTAATCTTTAGACTTTAACTAAAATTTTAAAATATTTTAGAGTTTGACTGAAATTAATTTATTTATTTAGTCATCAAACCAAATTTTTCTAAAAATTTTTCGGAGAAAGATTGATATGACCATTAAAATAAACTCTACAAATGCAAAAAGCAAACTCGATAAAATATCACAAGATGGGGAATTTTTGTTCGTGTTCAGGAAGTGAAGTTACTCAGCCCCTTCCTACACGTCACTTTCTGCTCAGAAAACTCACAAAAACGAAAAGTTTAAGAAGAAGAAGAACCAGGCCAAAAAAAAAAAAAAGAAGAAGAAGAACACTCATGACGAATGCACAATAAATGCGCTTTGGTGGCAGCCTCTCTCTCCCCTCTCAGTCTGGTCAAAGTTTCAAGAAAGGAATTCAGACACCAAGTGGAGCCCACGTCCCCAAACCAAAGTGGCAATCCAATTCTATAACGTAACCAAAGCTATCTATCTATTAGCCGTGTTAACAGGACAATAAAGCAAGGGTAGTGAAGCAAGCTCATCCACATTAATGAAAAAAAAAATATATATATATATATATATATAGATATTAATCAGATATTACAGAATTATCAAATATTTGTATCCTAATCCCCAGACCATCCCCTATAAATACCACCCCACGAAACATTAATCTGCATTGAGCATCGTAAGCTATTGAGATAGAAAGAGAAAGTAAGAGAAAGAAAGAGAGAAAGTAAGTGATCCTAGAGAGATGGAGAACTTGAACTTCCCAGTTATCAGTTTGGACAAGCTCAATGGTGATGAGCGTAAGGCCACCATGGAGAAGATCAAAGATGCTTGTGAAAACTGGGGATTCTTTGAGGTATATATGTTTCTGGTTTTTATTTTTCAGATCTCTGTTTTTGGTTTTGTTGGATTTGTATCTAATGTTGGCTTTCAAATAAAAAAAACTCTGTAGCTGGTGAATCATGGAATACCACATGATTTCATGGACACTGTGGAGAGGTTGACCAAAGAACACTACAGGAAATGCATGGAAGAGAGGTTTAAGGAATTAGTGACAAGCAAAGGGCTAGACGCTGTTCAAACTGAGGTCAAAGACATGGATTGGGAGAGCACCTTCCATTTGCGTCATCTTCCTGAGTCAAACATTTCTGAGATCCCTGATCTGACTGATGAGTACAGGTAATAAACAAACAGACACACACACCCACAAGCAAAAACTCATTCAATTCAATCCCACAGACCCTTTACGAATTTATGAATCCCCCATGTGAAGTTTGAACAGAATTCCCAAAAAAAACAAAAACAAAGTAATTGACCCCAGAAACAGAGAGAGAGGTCCCCCATGTGAACAAAATTCCCAGACCTTGATGTGATTTGTTTGATTATTTTAATATATGTCTTGACGATTGATGATTCTGTGTGCCTACCTAGAACTCACTGTTCATGATGGTTTTATGATGCAGGAAAGTGATGAAGGAGTTTGCTTTAATGTTAGAGAAGTTAGCAGAGGAGCTTCTTGACTTGCTATGTGAGAATCTTGGGTTAGAGAAAGGTTACCTGAAGAAGGCCTTTTATGGATCCAGAGGTCCAACTTTTGGCACCAAGGTTGCAAACTACCCTCCTTGTCCTAAACCAGAGCTTGTCAAGGGTCTTCG
Source organism: Acacia concinna (assembly GCA_037177275.1). Classification (NCBI taxonomy): domain Eukaryota; kingdom Viridiplantae; phylum Streptophyta; class Magnoliopsida; order Fabales; family Fabaceae; genus Acacia; species Acacia concinna. Next base: position 4,154 of record JBAGKO010163055.1, on the reverse strand, counting down.
TCCTCACACCGATGCCGGCGGCATCATCCTCTTATTCCAGGACGACAAGGTCAGTGGCCTTCAGCTTCTCAAAGACGGCCAGTGGATCGATGTCCCTCCTATGCGCCACTCCATCGTCATCAACCTCGGCGACCAGCTCGAGGTAAAAATCAAATCATCCACTCTTCTGATAACACAAAACACATAAACACCTTTAAGTGTTAAAGCAAGGAACTCACAACACGACAGTAAAAAAAAAAGAGGATTTATTCCTCAGAGTCTTTTCATCGAACACCTTACTTGCAACTTCCAAATTCTCAGACAAAACCTTTTTATGAGCTCATAGGTGATCACAAATGGGAAGTACAAGAGTGTGGAGCACCGTGTGGTCGCACAAACCGATGGAACCAGAATGTCCATAGCTTCATTCTTCAATCCAGGAAGCGACGCTGTGATCTATCCAGCTCCGACATTGGTGGAGAAGGAGAAGAACGTTGAAGAGTACCCCAAATTTGTGTTCGAAGATTACATGAATCTCTACACAAGGCTCAAGTTTGACGCCAAAGAACCAAGATTTGAAGCCTTCAAAGCATCAAATGTGAATCTGGGTCCAATCCCAACTGCTTAAACAAGGAACTGAACTAAAATAAACTGTTGTCTCACAAGAAGATGATATTATATATTATTACCATAAACTTAGGAAGGTACTAGTTTGAGAACACGATTACACGATATCTCAAACTGGATATTATAATCATAAGTTATATTATATTAGAGTTTTACTCATAGTTGAATTGTGGTGTACGGTGGTGTTAGTTCTTTCTACTTTCTTGTATGAAACAAAAAAATCAGTTAATAAATTTTAAAAATTATTATTAATAATAATTTATTCGCATAAATTTCGTCTTTGTCAGATTTCTCTCTCTATGTCTTGCTGTAATTGTATGCGGGACTCACCTGGAGTGTTGGGCTATATATTATACAAATATACAGTCAACATACAAAGTCATGGGTATAACTGATTTATTGAAAATCTTATTATAGTAGAAGGCAAAAAAAAAATCTTATTATAGTAAAAACAATAAATTGACCATTATTATTCTTTTATTCTGACTTTTCACATGTAATTTAAAATAAAATTTTTGACCAAAAAAGAAAAATAAATTAAAATAAATTTATCCCTGCTCTACCTATTACTAACACTAATGCAGATAAAAGTGACTGTTACACGTATTTTCGATTTTTTCTTAAATATTATGACATTCATATGAATTGTGTTATAAAAGTATTAAAAGGATATTTTGGTTGAAAAAATATTTTTCGGTTTACAAGCTTATCAAGAAAATATACAATTGAAGTAATAATAGCGAAATTTCATATCATTAGTTATTTAACATACTTTGATAAACTGGGGAGACATCTACGTGATTTATTAAAATAAGTTTTTAACAATACAACATATGTATAACTAACTGAAGATTTTCTTACTGATTACTCTACTTCAGTTCAATAATTTACAAAATGCAACTATATAATATCTCACAATATGAATCATGTGTCGGGCCTAAAATTATATCCATTAATTCCAACACTCAAAAATCATGTAGCTCCTTTGAAGAAAGAGAAAATGCAAGAAAAAAAGTAACTGAAGAAACAAATGCCAAAGTCAAGAGTGGGCATTCTTTCAAAGAAACAAAAAAAATCGTACATTTTTTAAATCAATATGCCCATTTTTTAGGCCATACATGAAATTACCTGTTCTTAAGAGTAGGTATTTTTTATTATAAATTAAATTTTTGTAATGCTCATCATGTTGAAAAAGGAATTTAACAGTCGATACAAGATAGGAACTAAACCAAATCTAAAAGGCAATTTCTTTTTCTTCTTTTTTTATGAACCTAAAAAGCCAATTTCTACCTGTCTTAAAAGCCCTTTTCTCCTAGTTGTGAACCTTACACTTAATAATTTATAATTAAGACAAATAGAGATATATATATATATATCTGTATATATATTTGAATAAATATTTGCAAATTATTTTTAAAATAAATAATTTTAAACTTAATTATTGATTTTTAAACCTGATTATTATTCACATTTTTATGAGTAAAATATCAAAAAATATATAATTTGATACTTAAAAGTGTAAAAAAATATTATTATTATTATTTAAATAGCAAAGGTTTTTTTTTTGCCAAATTTAATTAGCACAAGGTTTGTTTTGGTAATAAACTAGCACAAGTTGTACTTGGCCTCTTGCCTTTATCACGTTTCTTTTTCTTTCTATCACTGTGCAACCGACCCCGTCTGGGCTTTGGACCACTCTACAAGTCAAAACAAGAAGCCACTAGGTACGACCGATTTATTAAAATTGTTATTATAATACAAAAGAAATTTGGGAAATTTTAAAAAAAAAAAGACAAGTGAAATAGATAAATCATAATTCAGTATAGTGAAATTAGAAAATTTTAAATCAGTCTGTTTTATACTTTTTTAGATAATTATAAAAATGCCACTAAATTTTTCATAACACGAGTTTTGTAATTCACAACACGAGTATATAAATTAACAACACCAGGTACTGCGTATTTACACTATTAGTTGTAAATACGCAGTACCTGGTGTTGTTAATTACAAAACTCATGTTGTTAATTACGAAACTCGTGTTGTGAAAACTTCAATGACATTTTTGTAATTACCCAAAAAAGTACAAAACAGACTGATTTGAGATTTTCTGATTTCGCTGTACTAAATTGTCTTTTCTCTATTTCCAATATCTTTTTCTGAAATTCTCCCAAAAAATTCTGACTATTCAAATTAATTTTAAAATAGGAAAAATTCCATTTAAATACTATTTGAATTTTAAAATCCTATATAAGTCATGTTACTTAAAAGAGTAATAGGATTACCTAAACTTGTAATGTAATTGATAACTCAATTTAATAGAAAATAATTGATCAAAGATTTTGAAATTAAAAAAAATATTTAAATGGAATTCTTCCTTTAAAATAATTATGGTACAATATATAAATAAGCAAATACAGTAGGGAGATTGTATAAGATAATGAGTATAAAATAAATTTTGTAGATTTTTTTAATCAAGTAAATTAAAATTATATCAGTAATATTTGAACAGGCTATTTTTTTTTAAAAAAAATAAAGTTTAAATTCTTCAACCCCTCTCTCATTTGGTGAGAACATTCTTCTTCTTTGTTGCTCTCCCAAGTGCAAGATTGAGGGTGTTTGGCTACAAGGATGATTTTAGGAAGATGAGTTTGAAGGCTTCATTGTGATGAATGGAAGATTACAAGCGATATGGTGACTCTCGAGTTTCAAACTTTCAATAATTCATATCTAGTATGACGACAAATTTTTAATTGATGGCTTTGCATAGATCTGGGAAGTGTCTAGCTGGGTTTTGTTTGGTGATGCCATAATGTTCTTTTAATTTTGCTCTTATGATAACAGTTATGTTTTTAAAATTCAATGAACCCTCGTCCCTTGATAACATGTGTTTACCAGAGTTTTTATGTCCATTATTTTGGTGGTGGCGCACGGTTAATTTCATGTGTATTAATTTGGGTTAGGGTTTATGTTGATCAATATTGTTGTTTGTTCTTTATTTTGTTTTAGATTAGGTTTATATGTTGTTTGGGACTTCACCTTTCTTATGTTTTATGGACTTGTGGTAATCATCCTTTTTTTTTTTTAATAAAAATGCTTGTTTACGGCAAAAAAGTTATTTTACATTGGTGAATTATTGATTTTTTGCTTTTAATTAACAAAATTATTGCAATTTATCATTAAATTATCGCAAGGATAATTTTGTCAACCATGTGTTTCAGTGTTGTTTGGTTTAAACTATGTAGAAAAGGACTTGGCTTTCATCATGAGCCCGTTTGCATGTAATTTTTAAAAAGTTTTTTTTAGTGCAGAAGGGCTTTTTTCATAATGCCTTTTAAGAAGGCCTTTTGTGAAAAAGTTAGTTTTGGAAAAATGAGAGTGTTTGAATAAATGTTACCAGAATGGCTTTTTTTACAGTGAAATGACAAAAAGGGCATTGACTTTTATAATAATTATATGTAAGGGTTGTGGTGAGATATAAATTATTTTTATAATAAAATTGCATAATAAATACCAAAATGTGTATAAATTAGATTAAAAAAATTAAAATT
>JBAGKO010162882.1:0-20495 GCA_037177275.1 Acacia concinna | reverse complement strand
TTAGTACAAATTTTTCTATCATGATTTCTTACTAAAAAGAAGTCAATTTGGGTCCTGCAGGCTCCACTCTTATATGTGATCAAATGCTCATCTCTCTTCTTAAAGCAGGTGTTGACAATCTTGAGGTCATATGCTAGAGAGAAGTCAATAATAGATTGACCTTCATTATTGAGCTCCCCAAATCTACAATTTGAAACAATATTTAACATAATTCGTATAAACATTTGGAGGGGAAATGATGTCCTTCTAGTGGGAAATTGAATTTTGATTCATTATTTGTAGCGGTTATAAAACCATAGTAAAATAAAAAAAATGGGCAGGAGCAAAATTTTTAAATTTGGCTCATAATTTTGTAGCGGTTATAATAATCACTACAAAAGGTATTAATTTTTTAAAAATTAAGTGAGCATTTGTAAGAATAGGATATTTTTCTTGCTAATTCTATTTACATGTATTTTATTATTTGTACATTTTAATACAATTATTTTTGAATATTTATTAATTTGAAATTTACAAACATACAAAAAATTCATATAGAAACTATATATTTTACATGAAGAGAGAAATAAAGAGGAAATTATATATATATATATGTAACATACCAAATTGAGGCACCAAATATTCCTTGTAAATGAAGTATAAGAAATGGAATAAAATGGTGCATTTTGATACAAGAAAGATGGCCAAATTATCTTTTGACTAATTTCTGGGATGTGACTGGTGGTAGTCTTGTTATGTATCATTTGTTCCTAGGCTAATAATGTCCAAAAATTGTGAAACTTTCTAATCTAAAAGTAGACCTGTCAAGGTTTAATTTGATATGTCATTTGTATGATTTAGATGTGTATACTAAGAGATATGAATTTTTGAAGTTTGTCCAGTGGAATATTTCTATTTTTGGAGTAGTGTTCAAACATGAATTTACTGGGAATTTTATGATTCTAATTAAACAATTTAATGGGAGGTAAGAGGAGGTAGTAGAAAATAAATTAATGAAGGTCAAATAAAATTTAAATCAAGAAGAAAAGGTGGACCAATAGGAAGGCATACACATGTAACCTCACATGTGATTTTTTTAAAGCTTTCTTCCACCTCTTTAAGGCTCCAAAGTCAGCCAACCTATAGGAAAAAGAGAGAGAGAGAGAGAGAGAGAGTGAGCTCAAGAACAAAGAAGCCAACCAAGGTTCCAATTTTCAAGGTAAGTTACCGTAAAATACCGATTTCTTATGGTTTTCAATAGTTATGATCTCTCCTAACCACTTTTCATCTATCAATTTGGTGGTTTGAAGACAAAATCACAAGGAGGAAGAGAGGGTGAATTCAGCCTAGAGAGAGAAAGGGAGGAAAATCCAATGTAACTTTTGAAACTTCGATCCTTTAGGTTCAATATTACTGTTGTGACTGTTTGTCGTACGAATCTATGGTTGGTTTGGCTTGAATTTTTGAATTTGGGGATGATGAACCCTAAGGATTATGCTGCCCAATCTTCCTCTAAATTATGTGTATTTAGTGTTTAAATGATCAAATTAATAATTAAGAGTGAAAATGGTTAAGTTTAATTGGTTAATTTGTGAAATATCACAACTTTGAAATATAAGGGCTTAGGTTTGGCTAGTTAGAGAAAATGGGGTTAGAGATGGAATTTTGTGATTATGATGGTTCCATTTCATTCAAAAGGAAAAATTAGGTGGGGTCCATGTTGACCTCAAAGCCTAAAAAGCCCTAGACGCGAAATGACAAAGTTGGACTATAAAATCCTAACCAAGGCTATCTAGGGATAATTTAGTAATTTGACACTGAATTTGTAACATCCCAAAAATTTTTAGGCCTATATAAGATAGTTGGGATATACTGAGTATCGTACCCTAATATATTTTGAGACCTAGATAGGATATTTGGGATGAACTAAGGGCCTTAGCTATAAAGGAAAGAGAGATCTCACAATTATTGAAGTAAAATTAGGGGAAGGACCTATGCTCGAAAAGTAAGAATTCAGCAAAGTTTAAGGCTAGAATTCAGTTAGGTTTGAAAGCCACAAAAATTTCCATAAAATCCCAAAAAATATAAAAGAGTATCCAAGATAGTATATGAGCATTAAAATGAGGTTATGAGGTCATATAAATATCTAATGAATTTTTGAATATTTTAATAATTTTTAGCCAGACTGGGTTTTTGGCTGAAAATTAATTATTTTAGATATATAGGAACCTCAATGTTCTGGATTGAGATTAGGGGAAATTAGTATAATATGTAAAAGAATTTGTAAAATTATCTCGAGCCTAGAAGGAGGTTTGGAGATATCAACAAAAATTGCTGAAATTGGCTAATCGCCTGTAAAATGAACTTTCAGGGATGAGTATAGAAGTTTCCAAATTTTTCCCAGTATATTAACCGGTATGATAGAAACTGTCAGAAGAAATTAAGCCAGATGAACTCCCTATGGCCCACAACATATGGCACCAGCTTTGCTTAGTCAAGGGAGGATATGGAAGTTTCTAGAACATTCTAGAAAAAGGACACATGTAAAGGTAAGTTGCAAAAGTTGACTGTTTAATTCATGTATTAGCCAAATGCGCCCTTAACTCCAATCTATAAATAGAACCCTTCTTTCCCTCATTTTGGACATGCAAGAGGAGTACCATAGGGAACCTCTGGCAATTTTGAAACATAGTCTTTTCCAGAGGAGATTCAAGCGACACCGATCCTGTCTTCAGTCCCGGTAAGTTCTAGCCTCTATTCTCTTCCAATTTCCTCTTCTTCTTATATATTTTGGGGCTATTCTAAGGGTGGAATATTGCCCAAAACTTTCGGCCAAGAATGAGGGAAGGAGTTTGGGATTTGTTTATAGTTTAAATCATTGGAAAAGGCTAAAACAAGGTGTGTATGCTTGAGTTGAATCAAAATAACATGTTTTGGACCATGTGTGTATTTTGACTAGACCCCCTATGTAGGTGATAGAGATTGATTTTCATTGATTTGATTATTCCATTGTGTTCAGAATACTGTTTTACTTACGGATATGTTGTAAGAACACATGTGAAAGCTTTTAATTAAGAAAAGTGAAAGGAACCCTAATGAAAGGGGTGTTCGGCCAAGAGGGATTAATGGGGTTAGGATGTGATTTTTCTTGAATAAATATCATAGATGGATTCAATGGTTAAAATTGTGTAGAATGAACTCTAAAATTGATTTACTGAACTGTGGAACTTGGGATCTTACTTGCAAGAGAAAGGGTCCTTAGTTTAGATACTATAGCATACTTTAATGTTTGTGCATTGTGGCATGTATATGGACATTCCAGGAAAGTGATCTAGTAATTCTAGAAGCAAGGAAAAGACATCTGCATCGTTCATGAGTAATTGGTAGCTAGAATATCTGACCTTAACTTATATTGCTTTTCTTGTCTGTTGTATGTATATGATTCATTACTGTGTTGCGGTTGAGCTAGCATGTTATGTTATGAGGTGTATGACTCCCTGTTTATATGCCTAGCTATGTGATTAAGGTTGAGTTTCGTGCATGCTCCCTGTACATGGTAAATGCTAGAAAGGGCACTAGTTGAGTAGTAGAGCATAACATATAACATAACTGGCATTACATTGTAATATTATTGGTTGTGGATTCAATATGATACTGAGGTTTCCTAAGAAACCTTACCCTCTCCAAAAATACAAGTGAATGTTTAGCAAAAGGCAAAAGGAAAGAGAGAGTATGAGAATGTTTATTGTGTCTCTATACTACTTCTGGATGATTGTATATATGTATATACTAAGATACTGGAATTATGGACTGGTGTTGTATACTACTGTGTTATGATGTAATTATGGGGATATGCCTCCGAATTGTACGAACCTTGAGAGGAAAGGGAAATTGGCCTAGCAATGTGATTATGGTTTTCTAGCACTTAATTTTTGGCTATATCTGGTTTAAAATTGGGTTAGCTGCAATTTAAGCAAATGATTGAATCTGACCACGAGCTTTTGCATGCTAATAGAGGGTATTTTTAGTTGCAAATAGAGTGGTAGATCATGTCATTTAAATTTTTGTACAGAAAGTTATGCCTTCCCAAAGTTAGGCAGAAAATCAGAGAAATTGAAAAAATGACCAAATGAATAGTGCTTTTGACCATATGAACAGTGCATATTTTAGGGTCTGCATGCACTGATTTCTATTCAATTATGGACTGAGGTTATTTTTACCTTTAAGAGGGATGAAAGAGCTTTCTAACGAACTTGGAACCACCTCATTTCAATTTTGCTAGAATTAGTTATGATTTTCCAAAGTTGGTCGAAAATAAGAGCCGGTGAATAGTAACCCGCGGAAATAAAAATTATGTTTCTTATTTTCTTAACTTAAAGTCATAACTAATGGTTCCAAGGACCATAATAGAATATGGTAAAGGCTATAGAAGTGAGGTGTTACAAAATTTGCCCAAACAGAGGTAAAAAATGGATTTAGGACACAAAATTGTGTAGGGGTAGACCAAGTTATAATTTTAGAATAGTGAAATTATACCCTGTGTAGAAGGAAGGAGATCAGTACCCCTAAGGGCAGTTTCGTAACTAGGCGTTTTAAAGGGAGATGGCAAATCTTAGACACTTAAGAAAATAAGCTTGAGTGAGTAATAACTTATTGGCACTACACTTGGAATTGTAGGGTATATTTGCTCGAGTAAAATTAAAGAGATGATAGAAAAGCCTGACAAAGAAAAGTCTTCAAGTAGTAACTCTATTTTTCATAATGTATGTGATGTGCTGCATGTATAGAATGCCATGCATGAAACCAAGACTGAGACACGAGGATGCACGGGAGATGGTGTGACACTTTGTGGTCCACTGTGAGACTAAGATGGGCTAATACCTACTGAGGTAGTGTTACCAGATCTAGTTCACCATGAGATTGAGACAGTGTTATCAATTCCGATTGACCATTGGCCTGAGATGGGCATATGCCCATGAGGTTGAGACAGGGACGCCGGAGAGATGGTATGATTGATTATGATCTTAAAACTTATAAATGAAAATTAATTGAAAATAACACATTTCATGAAACCTGGAGATAGTGAGGGACAAAAATAGTAGAATCCATAGATTGGGAGATCAAATAGAGAAGAATCCCAAACATATTGAGAGAAAAGAGAGAGCAAAAGATATTGAAAAATAGTAAAGGGAGGAGAATGGGGTGAGGGTATTTATAGGGTCTATGGAGAAATTTGTAGTGGTTAATTAATGAGTTTTTAGAGGTTGAAATTTGTAGCAGTTATTTTTCATGTTTTGTAGTGGATTTTAGTAATTAAAACCGCTATAAATATGTTTTTTCAAACAAAAAGAGTTGTTATTCTATAATCATTCTTCTTCGTCATCCATGAAAGAAAAATATGTGTTGAAATAATTAATGGTTAGAAATAGAAATGATCAAATAAAAGTTATATTCATCAATTAAATATTAATAAAATATAATGTAACATTTGAATGCACTTAATTATAACAGCCCTTGTGGTTCGCGGAATCAAAGGGAATGTAATACAATGTAATGGTGATTACATGAAGTTGTTTAGTTTGTTATTAAGAAAATATGATACATAGACGTGAACACATTTGGTTGGATTACATTAAATACGGTAATATATGATAATAACATATCAAGAGACAAAATTACCCCTTGTTTAAATATATATGTATAATGACTTGAAATTATCTATTATTTTATCAAGTATGTACAATAATCGTACTCTCACTAATAATAATAAATTAATAGATAAAATTACCCTTTGCCAATATGTATAAAAAAATTATTTAAATAACTTGCATAACTTAGACCCCATTCACATATGTAATAGTAAAGTATAATGCATATGTAGTAATAAGATTTTGTATGTGAATGTTGTATAAGAAATTTAGTTTTCATAGAAATTAAAATTGAGGCAATATATACATATTGGCAAAGGGTAATTTTGTCTATTAAGGACGATCGAATTTGCGAGAACGAAGAAGAAGAAGAAATCTGACCTTGAGAGCGAGAGAGAGAGAATGGGGTGGGCGAGAGAGGAGGAAGAATGACGCAAGATGGCGCGCAACAGAAGCAGTCGTGGGAGGTGAGGCAATATGATTTGATGATATAGGTATGGATTATTTATGGGCAATATGGTAAATTAAAAAGTTATAATGGTTATATGGTCTTTTTCTCTGGATTACAGGATCCCTGCATCCTGATTAATGAGTATTAGCTGTGTAATCGTGATTACATTAAATAATGTAATCTGGATTACATATGTAATCCTCTTTACGTTACAATAAGTATAACCAAACGCCGTAATCAGCCGATTACATAGGATTACATACCAAACGGGCCATTATTGTCTTTTATTTATTTCTTCTATTTTTATTTTTGTTTATTTCCCTTCCGCCTTCCCTTATTTTTTCTTACTTAATATTTTCATTTCTTTTTGTTTATGTTGACTCCTCCTATCATATTTTCCCTCTTATTACACTTGTTACTAAGATGTTATATTGTCATTATGATGGTCTCACTCCATTGATGTAGCGACGATATGCTTACATGTGTATTGTGTAGACTGAGAGATCAAGAGGTATGCATCCTTCCTCTCTTACCTTGATATGAGTTGGTTGAAGCATGGACTTCAATTCTCAAAACTGGATCCCCTTCCTTGGCAATCCCTCTCCCTTGCGCCCATGCACCAAAATTGTACCTTTTTGGTATAAATGGGATGTCTAACCCTTTTTTACAAAATAACATGTAGGGCCCTTAAAATATTTTTTTAAGTAGCATCCAATATCCTAAAATAATTGTGTGTTAAAAACAATTTTTTTGTACCATAAGATAATTTTCAGGATCACTCAGTATTTGACAATACGTGCACTAAACTATTTTTTACCAAGATTTTGTATCTTTTAGTTATTGTTTTTTTACCAAGACTCTAAATCTTACAGTTATTTTTATCACATTCAGCACCCTAAATTATTTTTCTAGTTACAGCGAAAAGCTAATAATTTTCAGGAGCACCTAGTATTTGGTGATATGTGCATTGAACTATGCTTTTACTAAAACTTTGTATCTTATCATTATTATTTTTTACCAAGATTATGTATCTTACAGTTATTTTTATCGTATTTAGCACCCTAAATTATTTTTCTAGTTGTAACGAGAAGCTTTTAAAATATCTTTTTTAATAGTAATGAGCACCCTAAACTTATAATATTGTGTATTCTGCTAAAATTTATTGGTAAAAACTAGTTCAATGCACATATTGTCATATACTGTATGTTATAAAAAATTGTTTTAGCATACAAAATTATTTTAGAATATTAAGTGCCACTTAATATTGTTTTAGCATATAAAAATTATTTTAGCATACAAAATTATTTCAAGGCGATACATGTTATTTTGTTGGGGCCTCCCATTTACACAAAACGATACAATTTTGGTGCATGGGTGCAAAGGATAGGGATTGCCTGGGAGGGGATCCGAGTTGTTAATTCTCCTCCCTTTTTAGTGCGCATCATGATGAATTGATTTTGTGTGTTTTCTCTTCTCTTCCTCTAACATTGCCTGTCATGTGAGGTTTTAAGAGCCTCCTTATTCAAATATAAGAAGAAAAATGGTTCTAACATGTTTTATAAATGAAATAAGATAGAAAACTCCTCTTTTATAAAAAAAATAAAACTATTTTCATATGATTTTCTATCATGTGAGGTTTTTAGAGCCTCCACAGATAGAAAATAATTATTCTTCCGTGTGAGATTATGGGAATCTTCTCAAAAAGTTTAATCCAAAAATTAAAAAGTACAAACCAAATAAAAAAACATTTTTTGAATAAATTACAGGAACTTTTTCCTAAAAAAACATCAATCCATTGACACACATTTTTACTTCGAACTACATGGGCTTTGATTCTAATAAAGGCTACGAAGGCCCCTAAGTCCTTTTCCTAGGTCAAGTCCAACTTTATAAATAAAAAATTTTCCCACATTATTTTCCTTTTGTTTCCAAAGATATTTTTACTTTGTTTTCATTTTTGTAAATAAACATTTCTTTTTCTTTTGTTTCCATTATTATTTATTGTTGTAAACATTATTTTCTTATTTTCTTTTTGGATAATTAAAATAAATTTAAAGGCCATATTTATTTTTAATAATTGACTTAGGATAATCGTTCTTATGAACAAGTGTTGTGGAGCATCTAATACACATACACACACAATCGACTCCTAAACCCTATTTAGTTATCATCAAGGTACAAAAACCAGACCGGCCAAAGAACCGATCACGGTATGGGTTCAGGGTTCAAAAGTATCAACCGGGGGTTGAATCGACCTTTGAACCGGGCATATTAAAATATTATAATTTAGATATTATTACTAAATACCCAAGTGACAAGTTGATAAATCACTATTTTGTGTGAATTATTAGGTTTAAGTAATATAACACGCTACGTAGAGTTAGTTACAGTGGTTCCGCTAGCGGGCAGGGTCAAGGGGCAGCGCCCCTTACGGGGGTTGTAGGGGGTAATGCCCCCAGAGCTTTTAAACAAGGGAGAGATACTTTAAAAAAATGCTTTGTTCTCGTGAATTCTCGCCCAGTTTCATAAATAAATGAGAAGTATTCTTTTTTTTAAAACCGGATTGGTCGATTTTCCCGGTCGGACCGGCCGATGCAACCGGTTCGACCGGTCGTTGACTAGGTCAAACCGGTCAACGGTTATTTTAATGACCAAACCGGACCATGGGCCGGTTCCCAGTTGGACTGGCCGGTCTGGTCTGATTTTTATTTCATTGGTTATCATAGACCATTTTTTGTATTTTCTTTTCAAAATGATCCTTTTAAAAATTTTGGTGGCAGCTTTGGCTTCATATTTTCCAAATTTCAAGTGCTACATAGGGGTGTAAATATAATTTATTCTTCATCACCTTTCGCCTCATAATTTTATTAAATATATAGTGTAGAGTATTATATACATATATAATATCTTTTTTTATCACGTACAATTGTCACACGAGCAATATTTATTCTCTCATTTTCTCCGGACTATTTTTTTTTAAAACTTTATAGAGGGTTCAGGGGATAATCTCTGTTTTATTTTTTAGAGGGCAAAAAGGGTTTCTCTCTTCCAACAACTAATTTTGGTGGCTATCGTTGTCATATCTTGATTTGGAGACGTTGTTTTGATGGTGAATTGTAAAACTTTAGCAAACGCTGCACAGTAGAACATTGGTTTGGCAAAAACCAAGCATAGGAATGGGATTGATGGTCAACCCAAGCTCTGGTTTAGTTAAAGACCACAGTGGTTTGGCGACTATACCATTATATAGGCTGAGCATTAGAGCGAGTTGAGCTCTAAACAAACACCAACTAACTAGCTTAGTGCAATGCATCAAGATCCTTTGCATTCATGAGTTTAAAATTATTAAAACTTTCTATAAGGCTTTGATGAGTAACAAATGAGATTCACACAAACACGCAAATATATTTAGGAAAAACAAGTATTTAGGGGCATACATTAGATAGATTTATTCAAATGAAAAGGCTATGAATTTGATCCGGTAGCTTTTAAGCTGATTTATTATACTCATTACATAAGAAAAATATAGCTGCAGCCTGCATGCATCCCTCATTTGGTATGCGTTGTTTTCCTGGTCGCCAAACGGTGCCCTATATGTTTAGTCCCTCATATGGGCTGCTGCTTTCTGGTATTATTACACATATTCTGTAACGTGAAGAACAAGTAAAGTTTGATATGGTATTTTAATAATTAATCTCAATTCCAGACCCGCATGCAAAGTATTAACAAAATAGGATTATAAAAGAGTAATTATGCAACTTTTATGTTAATTTTTTTGCTTTCTTAGACTCTTGCTTTACTGTCTACAGTGACATGTGAGGAAAAAGGGTAATTATGTATTTATAATCATTTTCCTTAAAATGCAAAAAAAAAAAAAACAACAACAAAGGGTTTCTGAAAAAATATCGCTCTGTCTTGCTCTTGCTCTTGCACTTTGAATGGGGAAAAGACAATCCCGGGTGAAAGTTAAAAAAGTTAAAATAAAAGAGATCAAAAGGCATCTAAGAAACGTGTATAGCAATTTGAAATAATAGTGTTTGTTAGAGTTTATGTGTGTAAGTGAGTCAGATTGGAACAAAAAGCCACACATTGCTTGGGGAAAGAGAACACAATTGTATATACACCTTATAAACTTAGGCTAGTAAATGGGTCAAAAGGAAAAGTGGGCTCACACCACATATGTTAAACAAGGTGGGGAACGGGTGTACCAACGGGGCACCCGTTTCTGTCTTGTATATATATATTTTAAATATATAATTTAAATATTCAAATAGTATATTATATGTGAGGTCACTTCAACAACATTACCTTTTGGCTTAATGGCAAGGGAGCCGTTATATAGTTTGATGGTCCCTATTTCGATTCCTCACATGGAATTAGGAGGTGTTCATTTTTCAACCAATCTCCACATAAAATTTTAAATAAAAAACTCAAAATAAAAAATAAATTAGAAACCCACGCTACCCCCAAACCCTAATCCCCACATTCATTCATTTGACTCATCCTCACTTTTCCATCGTCAACTCCTCCTCCCTTTCTCTCTCTTAGAGAGATGTAACCTAAATTTATTATTGGAGAGAACATTTAACAAAGATGGCAAGTTGGCAATAAAGGAGGAGGAGGAGGAGATGGTTTATGGCAATGAGGCAATCTGATATAAGAGAGAGAAGGGGAGGAGGAGCTAACGATGGAAAAGTGAGGATGAGTCAAATGAATGAATGTGGGGATTAGGGTTTTGGGGCAGTGTGGGTTTCTAATTTATTTTTTATTTAAAATTTTATGTAGATATTGGTTGAAAAAAGAACACCTCCTAATTCCATGTGACGAATCGAACTAGGGACCATCAAACTATGTAATGACGCCCTTGCCATTGAGCCAAGAGATAATGTTGTTGAATTGACCTCACATATAATATACTATTTGAATATTTAAATTAGATATTTAAAAAATATATATATGTGGCAGAAATGGGTGCCCCGTTGGTATACTCATACCCCTCCTTGTTTAACATATGTGGTTGCGGGTAGCCTGTACTCGCAATAGGCCCAATATGGTTGGGTTTAAACAGGCCAAAAAACTACGTGGTGCGAGCGGACGGGTGCAGCACAGGTGTTTTGCCACCCCTATTGATGACTACAAACAACAACTAAAACACAAGCAAAAGCAATTGTCATTGACATACCTGAGTACTCATATCATTGTTGAAGATACCAACTGAAAGGCGATATAAGATGCAAAGGGAAAATAAATGACTACTAAAGCAAACTTGGTTGAGGAAAAGCCACACAACAAGAGGTACAACACAAAAAACAAAAACAATAAGAATAAGAAACCTTACTATAAGCCCAATGATACTAACCCAAAAAAAAAAAAGACTGACAAGTGTTTTGTCTGTGGTAAACTAGGCCATTATGCAGCTCAATGCAAGAAAAAGGCTAGATGAGATAGTGAAAATCCTTCTAAGCCAAATGTGAATTTGGTAAATGGGGATGATAACAGTGATGATGCCATCATTGTTGATGTGGTGTCACAAGCCCTGCTTGTCTTTGATGTGAAGAAATGGGTAGTAGACTCAGGAGCTACCAAGCACATATGTGGAAACAGAGATTTTTGCCTCCTTTAAAGAATAGGAAGACCACATTTATGTAGATGATTCTTGAACCACCAAGGTTCAAGGAAAAGGCAAAATGGTTCTAAAGCTCACATCTAGAAATACCTTGTATGTACTTAAAGTTAGAGATAACTTAGTCTCTGTGGTGTTGCTTGGAAAAGTTAGGGTTATTGTGTGCTTTGAGTCTGATAAAATTGTTATGACTAAGAATAATGTTCTTATTGGAAAGGGCTAGTGTAATAAGGGTCTATTTGTTTTGAGTATTGCCAAAATGAATGAGAACGCATCTTCTTCTGTTTACTTGATGGATTCTTTTGATGTGTGACATGCTAGATTAGGACATGTTCATAAGTCTTATATTAAAGGGTTGCAATCTTGGGATGATTTCTAAAACTAAAAACGGTTTTAAAAATGTGAAGTTTATGTAGAAACTAAGCAAGCTAAAAAAACCACATTTTTCTACTCAAAGAGAAACTAAGTTATAGTCTTGATTTATACTAATTTGGATGATTTAAAACAAACTGAGACCGGAGGTTGAAAAAACATTATATTACTTTTAATGAGAAATAAAGATGAGGTTTTTTTTAAAAAATCTTTTGTACAAGGCAAAAGCAGAAACCCAATTGAATAAAAAGATCAAAGGGTCAAGTTGGATAGAAGAGGGGGAAGGTTTATTATTCAATGAGAAATAAAGTTGATATTTTTTGGACTTTTTTTTTACCTTCAAATAAATTTAAAATCCTCTAAAATATTATACTAATTTTTTCTAATCCTATTCCAGAACATTAATTAAGGTCCCTATATATTTGATATAGTCAATTTATGGCAAAAAATCTAGTCCGGCCAAAAATTATTAAAATATTTAGAAATTTACTAAAAATTCCTCAGATATCCAAAAATCATTCCAATTGTTTTATACTATTTTGGACACCCTGTAATATCTATTGGGATTTTATGAGAATTTTCAGGGCTTTCGGACTGATCGCATTTTGACCCGAAACTTTACAAAATTTTTCTTTTTTGCACATAAGTCGTTCATCTTGAATCCCTCATCTTGGGAGTTTAAAATATTAGGATGTTACATAATTCATGAAATAACTTCTCTCTATTCACTTGAATCTAATGATGTTGCAGAAAGGAAAAATCAAACTTTAACAGAAATGATGAATGCTTTGCTTGTGAATTTTACAACCCCTAATAACATGTAGGGTGAAGCCTTGTTATTTGGCTTTTTTTTACAAAATAGAATATCCAACAGGAAAGCTAAAAAGACACCTTATAAGTTATAGAAAGGTTTTGTGCCTAACCTTCAATATTTAAAAGTGCGGGGTGTCTTGCTAAAGTTTTATTACCTGATTCTAAAAAGAGAAAAATTGGTTCTAAAATGAAACACAAAATTCAAAGTTTTTTGGGTATATATTTCTTTTGGAAGTTGAGCATATTTCTAAAAGAGTTCAAAATTCGTCCCTTTCTTTTGAACAAAATTCAAATGAAGTTGTTGTTGAGAATTAAAGGAGAAGTAAAAGACAAAGAAAAGAAACATCTTTTGGAGATAATTTTTATACTTATTTGGTACAAGATGAACCCAAAATTTTTTTGAAGGTATTTATTCTCTCGATACATCTTTTTGGAAATGAGCAATAAAAGCTAGGATATCAAAATAAAATATGGGTTCTAGTAGATTTGCCTTTAGAGGCGAAGCCTATTGGTTGCAAACGGATTTTTAGAAAAATAAAAGGTTTTTCCTTATATAACTATTGATAAGTACAAAACTAGGTTGGTAGCTAAAGGATATATTCAAAAAGAAAATATTAATTATTTTGATACTTTTTCTCCCATAACTAGGATATCTTCTGTTAGAATCTTTATTGCCTTAGCTTCTATTTATAAACTTTTCATTGATCAAATAGATGTTAAAACAACTTTTTTAAATGGTGATTTAAAAGAGGAGATTTATATAGTGCAACCTAAAGGCTGTGTTGTTCTTAGACAAGAAAACAAAGTTTGTAAACTTATTAAATCTTTGTATAGTTTAAACAAGCACCCAAATAATGGCATGAAAAATTAGATCAACTTCTGTTAAGTGGTGGATTTTCTATTGTTGAAGTAGAAAGATGTGTTTATACGAAACTTGTAAATGGTGATTGTGTAATTATTTGTTTATATGTGGATGACTTGCTTATATTTGGTACTAGCATGGATGTTGTGTTTGAGACAAAACATTTTCTTTCTTCTACTTTTGATATGAAAGATTTGGGAGAAGCAATAGTAGTTTTGGGTGTTAAGATCATAATGAATGAAAACATTATCATACTTTCTCAAGAACACTGTGTTGAGAAAATTCTGAGAAAGTTTGAATTGTTTGATGAGTCTCCTTTAAGTACACATTATGATCTTGATGTGCACTTAAAGAAAAATAGAGGAGAACCAATCGCTCAATCTAAATATGCATATATTATTAGGAGTTTGTTGCATTTAATGAACTATACAACACTAGACATATTATGTGCTATGTGAAGACTAAGCATATATACTCATTATCCAGGCAATAAACACTGGGAGGCTCTGGTAAAGGTATTGAGATACCTAAGACGTACCATGAATTATGATTTTCATTATAGTGGATTTCCCATTGTATTAAAAGGATACCTTGGGTATGGAGCAACGTTAAATCTCCTGGCTAGCTGTCCTTCCCATAGAGGAACCTACAATGAGTGGAGGATTAGTCCTTAGCCTACCGGGCTGGGGGATACCTTGCGAAAGAAAAAAAAAGGATACAATGATAATACCTAGATCTTAGATTCAGAAGAACCAAGTCCTAGTTGCTATGTTTTTAGTTTTGGTGGCAGTGTTATAACATGGAAGTCAGTCAAACAAACTATTTTAACCAGTTCCTCAAAGGATTTTGAGTTTATTGTTATAAAGTTGGCTGGTACTAAGGTTGAGTGGTTAAAAAACTTTTTGGTGAATATCCTAACACAATCAGTGTCTTTACATTGTGATAGTCAATCTGCGATAGCTACAGCTAAAAATAAAATCTTCAATGATAAAAGCAAACATATTCAATTGAGACATAATATTGTAAGGCACCTACTAAAAGATGACGCAATCTTACTTGATTATGTGAGGTTAGAAGTGAATCTAGTGGATCCGTTTACAAAATCCCTATAAAGGAAACAAATCTTTTATTCATCGAGGGGAATGAGACTTAAGCCAATTTGAAAATTAAAAATGATAGCATTCCAACTTCAGTGATTGTTGATCTTATGAAGGAGGTTCTATATGTAAGAACAAGTCATTTGTTAGTTCTTCTAGTATTAAAATAAAATTTTTAGTCCCTTCCTATGATAGTAAGAAAGTGCTAGAATGCATTTTGATGAGGTTGAGTGAAAGCTCTTAATGATTTCATATTCCACTGGATGTTGTGCTCATTGCATGTACATTTAATGAAATCACTTTTATGAATGTGGAGTGAGGCAGCTCCTATAAGATCGTGGCAAAATCTATAAAGTATTCATTATACACTAGGCACACACATGGCCGTCTTAATGTGTAAAAATGCATTAACAATGAAATGTAGGGGTCTAGTTTGTCTCATAATACCTCTAGTACACGCCTAAGAGTTATTGGTTTTAAATTCATAGAGCCACCAACATCTGTGTGTACTAAGTATTATTGATCTAGGTATGGTTTTAAGTTCAAAGGACCATTAGATAAAATGACTATACCCATGTGTATAATATAGCTAAAGGCATTCATTTTAACACATGTAGGGGATTGTTGGAGTTTATATGTGTAGGTGTGTCAAATAGGAACAAGAACCCACATTGCTTGGGAAAGGGAGAACACAAGTGCATATAATGTACCTTGTGAGCTTGGGCTAGTACATGGGCCAAGAGGAAGAGTGGACTCGTGTAATATCTCACTTTTCGGGACCCTTACCTTCCCTCACAGTGGCCGTTGAAACCACTGATATGTCCGTATGTCGAAACAGAGAAATTAAAATTTTTGACATAGGCAAACAGAGAAACAACTTTTCTCATTAATAGAGGCACAAAACCAGAATCCATAAGATACACTTATCATATCGTACATGATTACATGCCAATAAACAAGAAAATATAACTCTAGCTCTAAGCACTTTCCCTTGTCATGCCTCTTTACGAACTTTCACCTATATTTCGGAGAGGGTAAGGTTCCTTGGGAAACCTCAGTAGCATAATCATAACTAGAAACCACGTAATGCAATGCATGTCATGCTATAAGCAATGCTCATATTTTACCTCTAGTGCCCCCTCTCTCGGCACATGTTGTATACCAGGAGCCTGCACGTCTCGACCCAAACTCAAATTCAAATAGCTAAGGCATAAACATGGAGTCATACTTCTCATGCATATAGGCTAACACAATCAGAATATAGCATACAAGAAACAGAAGATAACACAAAGCAATATAGGTTAAGGGTAGAGATTCTTGCTATCGCATTCTCCTCGCACGGTGTACGGGCTCTGCTTCACTGTTTATGGCGCTATCGTATTATTGGTATGCCTCTCTATTACACCTATACAGAACACAATAATTCTTGTTACTGTATGCCCCTTACTGGTATACTACCGCACTTCTTTCCCTGTATCCCCTAGGTCCTGGTTCCCTACTACCTGGACTGGGTCCTTCCCCTTCTTATATTGCATCTATCCCCTACTGGCACCTCTCTACTGGCCACCCTGCACAACCTGGGTCCCCTACTACTGGCCTGTCCCCACTGCCTTGGCTGAGACGGTTAGGCAGTATCTCCCCTTAGTCTTCAAGGAGAGGGGTCAAAGTGCAAATATTTATTGGGTTTTTAGGTGTAATTTTCCCGAAAAGTTATGACATTTTTGATACTTGTCCCCTTCCACACAATTCTTTGACTTTCTAAAAGTTTCCAGCTGCCTTTTTGGTTAAGACAAGTGCAACCACATTTTTGTGGGGCCCACAAGGTCTAATCAATCTTAATTTATACCATAATTCCGTCTGATAGGCCCGAAAAGCTGGGAAATTCTAGAAAATTATGTAGTCATCCAAAAATTCTTAAAAATTCATAGTAAATACAAGGAGGATACTGTTAAAATTTCATAATTTTTAGATGTCTAGAACTCCAAGAATAAATTCCTCAAAAAGTCTATTTTCTGGCAATTAGCTAATTTCAATTGATCTTTTTGGACTTTTTCTTGGCCTCTAACCAGCTTTATAATTCCTCCAAAATAACATACTAATTATGCCAAGTCTCTTTCTAGAACATTGAGGTCCCAAAATATCTGCTATGGCAATAAACCTGGTTCGGTTAAAATATTCGTAGATCCCGTAAATTTTCCTTGGACCTCCAAAAATTATTCTGATCACTCTACATTGTTTTGAACACCATATACTATATGCGGGACCATTATAGGAGCTTTCGGGGACATCGGACCTGTCTGCATTTTGACCCAAAACTTTGCAGAACTTTTTCTCTTTGCACATAGGTTTTTCCTTGAATTTCACTTCAATTGTTGTAAGATATTTCAGTCCTCTACAGATAAGGCTTTTGGCTCATCTGTAATACCTCATCTAGGCCCCAAAAAATATTAGGGTACGACCTTTTGTTTGGCCAAAAAAATACTATTTTGGCCAAAATACCCCTTTTTCAGCTTACAAAAATTCTAGGATGTTACAGCTTGCGCCCACAACAATAGGCCATTAGGAGGCAAACACAATTGAAATTTGGAGATTCCTCCTGTGTGCGAGTTAAAAATGGATCAAACACTTTTTGTCAAAATACTTTTTGAGAAAATCTAAAATTTATTTTTGTAAGATTGGCTTACTAGATAAGTCTAGAATTTGAAGTTTACGTTTTTTTTACACCTATTTCAGTTACAGGGGTCATAAACCATACTTGAATTCCTTATGTCTAATTGTCTTCTTTAACATTCAAACATGGTTTATGAGCTCTTGCATGTTCAAAACCGAAGGTCCCAACGTTCACAACGGAAGGTTAATAGTAGGTAATATTTGTAACCAAAATTTTAAAGTGTCATTAATAGGTTAATGGACTTAAATTGCTGCCTAACGGATACCTTATTCCATCGCTTATAAAAGGCACTGCTTGCAAGAGGTTCAAGCATTCCGCTTTGGAAACCTCAAGCACTCTCTTCCTCCTCTGAGTTCTCTCTCTATTTTTTTGTGTTTGTTACCTGCTGGTTGCCTATTACTGTTTGGCTATTCTGCTCACCCTGTATCTATAAGAAGAATCTATTTTATCCTAGGGAGTGCCACTTCCGATTAGCCAGAGGTGGCGGAATAACTCTTAAGGACAGCGCCCGTTGACGTGACTCAAATTAAACATATCATTTATAGGAGTTATGCCAATAGTTTTGTTGATATAAGAAATGGCAACCTTTCAATTTTTGGAACCCAATTGGGCATGTGAGTATCAAAATTGTGGGAGGCCTCTTTTTTTGTGTATGCCTGAGTGTTCATTTTGAGTATTATGATATATTTTTTAAAAGAATGAAACCAACGTTACTCATTTTCTTTTGCTTTCAAATTTCCCCCTTACATATCTGAAGAAGATAATGCACAAACCAACATATAATAACCTAGCCTGCCACAAGGAATATTATGATAGACTATTATCTCTAAGCCTATTTATAAAAAAAATGATTCTTGGTTGAATTTTAACAATAATATAATATAATAACTTGGTTCCTATAAAGAGACTTGACAACAATAGTATTTTGACATTTTCACTCTCAAGTTGTTCAAATCCGAGATTGGGATTACCCAATCCCAATCCTAGTCCTAGTCCCAGTTTTTGAATTTGCAACCCGGTCTAGATCCTAGTTTAAAAATATTAATTTTTTAAAAATAAATTCTTCATATTAATTAAAAAAATTCTTCATAAAATATTACTTAAAAATATTTATATCAACGAAGTTCTTCATGTTCTATTATTTAAAGTGATCATTTAATAACTAATAAGGTCTTAATAATCACATAAATTGATTCTTGAACTTAGGAATAATGTTCATCATCATCATCATTATCTTTATATAGCATATAGTTAGAATTATTGTTACCATATATGCAATTTAATACCAAATAAAGATGAAATACACATCTTTTAAAAGAACAACTTAATTTATATGGTAAGAATACAAAAATAAAATAATAAATTAATTTATGAAATAAAAACCTTTAAAAAAAGGGATTGGGATCTCAAAAGTGATCTTGGTCTTAGTCTTGGTCTCAATCTCAGATAGAAAGGAATTTCCTAAGATTAAAATGTTCCTTTCTAAGATTAAAATGTTTAGGATAGGACCAAGAGGACTAGGGTTATAATCATTTAAACACATATACTCTCAAGAAGGCACAACAAAAGGATCAAAGAATGGAGAAGGTATATGTTGACTCATGGTAACTTTTGGATTCCTCATAGGTACAAACTAGAGTACTTTTTTAATAGATCCTTTATTAGTTCTTCGAAAGATTTTATTGATCTTAATTATAAGTCAGCCTCTCAACCGCCTAATATAAGAGCTAATTTGTTTTTTTTTATTTATCATTTTTCTCAAAACTAAAACATTAACATAGTATTGCACATGAATATGATATTTTAGAGAAATCAAATCACATGTTATAGTAAACTAATTTTGTTTTCTCAGTCTATCTAAATCATTAGTTAAATAGGGTTGCAAAAAAATTATTGGTTAAATGGCATTCATATTACTAGGAGTGTTCAATTATATCCCATCCCAATCATCCTGACTCAATTTCGGTCATTTCGGAATGGGATAATCCCATCCCGAACAATTTGGAACAAGACAAAATCATTATCGGGATGGGATATGACGCAGGACGGGCTTTATCTCCCGAACTTGTGTATTGTCTCGAAATCATTTTCTTATTATTTTAATTAACATATTTAAAATACTATTATTTGTATTTTTACCAGAAAATCTAATATTTTTATTAGATATATAGCTAATATATTTTTAAGTGGGTGTTATTTATGTGGAATGAGTTATCATATAACTTTTTTAGATATATATTATCATATACCGAGTTTATTTCTAATATAAAAACTTTAATAAATATAACCAATATATTGTTTAGATAAATATTAGTTATATAAAATAATATCGTCATATAATATTTTTAGCAAGGAAAAAACGTCCTAAAAAAATATAAATGGGACGTTGATCTCGTCCCAACTTTGATGTCATCTCGATATCAGTAGAAAGGCCGACACGAGGCAACTTTGCTGTACCGGTCCTTATATGAGATGGGACATGAAATAGGCCTATCCCATCCCGTACTGCCCTATGAACACCCCTACATATTACTAGGGGCGGTATTTTATATATTTGTATTGCATTGTTTATTTATCTTCCATATATGTCTTTACAAATAAATGTTGTATGAGAATAGAAATTAATATGCGTAAATTTATTATCCAGGATAATTAATTGCTCAGTGCACGTTTATTTTGATAATGTATTTGTATTACTTAAAGAAATAAAAAATTATACGCTACCAAATTAAAAAAAATTGATTATTAACATAAAAGAAAATTGCATGTGACAGCTAATTGAGCATCGGACTTAGTTGTATTTCCGGTCGTCATAATGATTGCACCTAATTGTAGTATAGAGGCAACCTATCGTTCTTCTCGAGGAGCTATTATGTGGAATTCCTAAGCAATTTCCTAATTACTAACTAAACTAATTAGTGAGTCAATTTAGGGGGTTTTCTAGGTGCTAAGTAATAAACTAACTAATTCTAATTATCT